>JANAVB010039017.1:4659090-4736590 GCA_029216955.1 Iris pallida
ATACCGCCGGTATACCGGAGTATACCGACGGCATACCGCCGGTATACCGGAGTATATCGACGGCATACCGCCCGGACATGTTTTCTATACTTTAGATATTTTCGGTTTCTGATATTTTCATGAATAGTGTTTCGAATATTTTCATGAATAGTGTTTCGGATATTTTCGTGAATAGTGTTTAGATATTTTCGTGAATATTGTAGATGCACTCTATTATCTAATGGATAATTGGTTTTGTTTGAATGGCCATGATTGACCTAGACTTTCACATAGATCATGATCCAGCGGCTAAGATTAATTCCTCCTTCTATATATACCATTTCACTTTCTCTCTCCTCTCTTTCTATTCTCTTTCACTACACCAAAATGAGGTTTTAGTAACACATAATTTTTTCAATTCCTAACGGGTTTTTACCGTTACAAATTTCTAACAATAAATAACCGTTAGGAAATTAAAAATCCGTTAGTTTAAATAGCCAAAAAACATAATTTTAATATTAACAACATATGATGATTTTTCGTTACGGTTAGAACCGTTGTTAAGGAGAAAAAATATGTCATGTGAGTTTCACATGCCATTCTAAGTGTTATATCCCTAGCCCTAACCTCTCCCCCAAATCTGCAGCCCCCACATCCTCTTCTTCCTCCTCAAGCCATCACCGCCTCTCCATCAATGCCTTCAGATCTGGAAACGTAGTCGAAGCCGTCGCTCGCCTCCTCTCACCGGCCTCTCCATATGCATCAGAGAGGAAGATGAAGACGTGGACTTGCATAGGAAAGTTGGCCAAGGGTGGTGCACGGCTGTCTCATATGCTTCACCGTCCTCTCCTCGCTCAAGGTCCGCATGGGGAAATTGGCCCAGTTCTTGTTCTTCACTCACTCTTCAGTTTGCTCTTTTTATCAACTTCCATGTCGATAGCTTTTTTATCATCTTCCATGTTCTTGAAATTTTATATGTAGTTCAACAGACACTAACTAAAAAGCATACCAAATCCCTATACTTGTAAATGTATGTAGTTTAAGTGATTAATTAGTAGGTAAAATGCATCTTTATCAGTGATAGAATGTCCTAGGAAGCAATCCATGGTGATAGGAAAATGCTTTGTATTTGTCTCTCTGTACATGGTTCAACTGAACCTTAATGTTTTATTCCAACCAAAGTCTACACTCCACCACCAGTCATGCCTTCAACTCCCGTTGCTGACGGGACTTCCAAATCGGTCGAGGGTTCATCCTCCTGAGGTTTCTTTAGAAGCAATATATCAGGTGTGGTTGGACCATTGAAATGTTCTTGTAGTGTCGTCATCATATAATGGTAAACCATTTTTGTTTGGGAACAATGTTTTCAGTGTTGATGTTGTTGATTGCTTTCCTGTTTGTCAAAGGAATAGATTTTGTGGTACCAGAAGGAATCGAATAATGCCATCAGGAACTATAATTCTTCACATCTCGGTACATTTCATTAGACTTATCACTGTGTATGTTAACAATTTTATTTATGGATGCAATTGATCACTTTTTTAGACAATTATTGATCAGATCTACTAAGCTTGTTTGTTGTTTGGTGATATATTTCCTGACCAACATCATTGGAGCCTATTCTGTAGAATTATTTGGCCAATAAAACACATTAAACAACAAATTACATGTTCGATCTTATGAGGTAAAACTAACTCAAGTGTTCTCTATCTAGATGATGCTTAAATAATATCAAAAGTTTTCACCAGGGGTAAGAATATAGTGGACTATAATGGCATGGTTGATGACATTGTTGCATATTGAGGTGACATAAGAAATAAAGATGCCTTGAGGATAGAAAAGGAAGGATCTTATTAAGAAAAGGCTAAGTGTTGCGGCAGCGGATCATCTTCTGGAGCAAATGGGTTCAATCAAAATTAAAGGAGAAGCATTAAGGTACTCCTTATAACAAAAGAGAGCGGCCCAAAGAAACAAAATATATGAAGCTTGCTTTCTTGCTACAACTTATGTTGTACGGACACTACAGGGACACAAATTTTTTTAAAATCATTTTAGAGTATACAGTATGGACACACAAAATATTTATACTATGTTCTGGTATGGGTAGGTGTAGAGGTTGGGTAGGGTAGCATGGAGTATTTTCCCAGTTTCTTTGTGTATGTTAATGTAGTCTCGTTAATATGATATATTTGCCAAAGTTGTTTCCCCTTTCTCTGTCTATATGGGAATGTTCACTCACTTCTCTGTTCTGTTTCCTGCAGGTAAGGTTGGATCCTTCAAGGCCCTTAAGCAAGCGAAAGCACTGGGTTGTTGCCGAGATCCTTTGAAAGGCTAAAATCTACACTCCACCACCAGTCATACCTTCAACTAATTCTTCACATCAATATTAGAGGGATGTCGGTATATTCCATTAGACTTATCATTGTGTTTATGGATATAGTTGGTCACTTTTTTACTGTTATGGACAATTATGTTCTTCCTTGTGTAATATGGGAAGATGAACAATGCAATGATGTTTAGCCTCTATACACACCCTGAGATGGGGAGAAATCATTGTGCTTACAGCCTTACTCTCCAATGACTCTAGAGAATTGTATACAACTGGTTGATATCCAGAAACACCCTTCCAGGGTTTCTTTGCATTTGTCCCAACATTTTTAACCTACAGTTTCTGTTATAGTTCTTATGGCCACGATAAAAAATGCATGGATTGAGTTGATGGAAAATGTTTGGTGTATGTACTTAGCCTAGCTTATTATTTTGGTGTATGAAAAATAATTGGGGATATTGGTCAAGAGAAGCGAAAAGAACCTTTGTGATTTTTTATCATTATTTTGAGGCTTCACATGATATATATTGATGCATTTCAACTTATCAGTACTCTACAATGGTGGTTGATGTCTACTGAATCGTTTGCAAGCATGTCTATCATTTTCATCCAGCTGGTGAGGAAAACATGTTGAGATGTTACATTCATTGGTTTTGAAATGCATTAACCAATGAACTTGGTTTTGCATCTGGTGCACCAAGTTCTTTTCCTACATTTCATCCAGGTAATGATGCATTTAGATTCTAATGGTTTGTAAATCATTTATTGATTGCAGGAGCAGTTAAGAAAAAAAAATGGAGGAATCTTACCCCAAAAACACTACTTATATCCAAGTAAATGGCCTCTCTAATTTTATGATTTGGATTATTAGAGTACATACATATATTACAAAACTTCAATAGGAAGCAGTATACATTTTGGTTTCCTTGTCTCAACTTCATCTAGGAATTATATTATATGGAATATTGTTTCTTCCAGAACCATGAACGTGCTATTTGATTATGCTAATTGGGCTTTAGGAAAGGTATATTATTTGAACTTGCAATATTTCCGTTTTATAATTATCGGCAAAAGTTGCAGGTATCTCAATTTTTCTCTCACCAAGTAAATTCATGGACTGCAGCATATTTCATTTGTTGCTTGGACCAACTTGAGCCTCACTAGATTGATTGTATGCAAGGCATCCTTTGACGTGGCAGCAAGTCTTATTGGTCTACTTTTTGTCAAGGTGAGCATGTTGATATTTCGTCAATGAATACTAGTAACTAGATTCTAATGTAGACATCTATGTTGTCTAGAAACAAATATAACATGAGTCACATGACTCATTACTGATCGGAGACACAGATAGAACATTTTGCATGTCCTAGCGTATGTTGGAGTGTTTATGTCGTGTTTGACAAGATACGATATATTCAACTACCAGGATATGAAGTTTTTATTTTTATGCTGCTTAAATAGTCCTTAGAAATGATGCCATTAGCCATTTGTTTTCTTAAGCAAAATGTCAATTTTTATTTTTAAATTTCATTTATGTTTGTTTTCTGACTTCTTCTTTTACAGAATACAGAATAATATGAAATTGGAAGCTGACTACTCCCTCATTGGTTCCTCCCTTCATTATATACTATAGGCTAACAGAAATCAGTTCCGTGTTAGTAAGCAATGTTAATATGGTGCATATGAGTGATACAATATCTAAAAAAACTATGTTTACATATGCATCTATGTTTTCTCATTTCTTATGGACTTCAAAACCTACAGAAAGTGTTATCATCTTTTGTAAGGTACAAGTACTATACAAGTATTTTGAGAATTTAACTTGCATGTTCTCTGTTAAGGACATATTATATAACATACATTTGCAAAACCTGATTGATCCTAGTAACTGTGCATTACTGAGTTACAAAGCTGTATATATCACTTTCATCACATCTAGTACCATTCACATTTTTAGACTTGAGGGTGCTATATAATAGCTTATTATAATTTATTTTCATTGATATATATCACTTTCATTACATCTAGTACCATTCATGGATGCTTTTGCAGATTCAATTAGAAATTGGAGAGGATACTTAAAGCTGTTGGAGAAGGGGTCACTTCTTAAATAATATAGGTATCATGCAAGAAAGGTTTTTTGCAAAATATAGGATTTGTTACTGTCAATTATATATTTCTATCTGATGGCACTGACAACATTCATCGCGGTTTATATTATTTTAGACAATATAATTCTCATTATGAACATTATGATAACCAATAATATTTATTCCAGGAGGTTCTAGATGGAAGATACTGGAGTATCAATGGAAGAAAATAAGAAGATTAGGAGGAAGCAACTAGTGTTGGGGTTATTGCTGCACCAGAAGAAACATAACTAAATAATATTCATTTTTTTCGTTATTACCTATGAAAATTGTAAGAAGTTGAAAAAGACTTTATTGTGTAATATTTCTAACAGATATTTCTTCTATTTATAATAAAGTGCTATCAAATTACCATCTCAAAAACTTTTATACAATGTTGAGTATTTAAATTTATAGTTTTATTTGCAATTGATAATTGAGAATTGAAAGCTCAGGCTCAATAGAGCAGCAATCTTTTTAATAATTTTATCCATTTGTAAAGTTAAAATACTATTGGGAATAAAACATTTGTAATGGGCAAAAATAATGCTTATAACCGTTGGGAATAAAATTTTCCTAAAGGTAAAAAGCCGTTGGCAGTAAGAAATTTTTAACTGTTATAAGCGTTAGGATTTCACAATTACCAACTGTTCTTTACCGTTAGAAAGTTTTATTTACCAGTGGTTTTTTACCGTTAGAAAATTTTTATTCCCAACGTATTTTTACCGTTAGGAAATTTTATTTACCCGTTAGAAAAATTCCCCACGCCAAACTAACAACGGTAAAAAAGTGTTAGTAAAATTTTTCCTAATACTTATAGTCGTTAGGAAATGGCTGTTTTGGTGTAGTGTTTACTCTTTTTTCATTTCTTCTTCCCTTCTCTCCCCCTTGGAGCTTGCCAAGAGCTTGACCTTGAGGTCTAGAGTGTGGTTTCGTACCCCTCTTGGTGGTGGAGTAGAAGATTAGGCTTGGAGCTTAACCTAGGCAAGCACATCTTGCCAAATCTTGAACAAAAATGTTTTTGTTGTCATTTTATTTCCCTTGGTAGTAAATACTTAGAATTGCTCTAAACTCATTTTGTAAAATTTGTTTTTCCTTATGATTCTCGTATGTATGCATGTTTCCAAAACTTGTTTAAGCAAGGTTTTGATTTTCTGTTAAAATCCAATATGGACTTAGTAGAAAACTTGGTATCAAGAGTGATACTAGTGTTACCATCATGGATCTTGGTCACATATACATATATTAGGCCCTCACATAGTTTGTATATCATGGATTTTGAGTTTGGTGGCAATCGGAACCCGTTTCGGTGTCCCGAGAACCTCTGTTTGGGAGTATTTTGAGATATTAATCTATCAAATCTTTGAATTTTTGAAATTTAATAGTTCCATATTGTAGTAAATTCAATTCTATGTAATTTTGACTTTTAAAAATCCGAATTTCGATTTAAAATGAAGTTTTTATGGCCGAAACAAGTTTTGGGAAAAATCTGGATTTTGTTGCTGTTTGGAAAAATGGTATACCGCCGGTATGCTGGCGTATACCGCCAGTATGCTGATTTTTTGTACCAGAAACCTTATGTCTTTGGCCGGTATACTACCGGTATGCTGCAGTATACCGCATGTATGCCGTTTTATGCTGTTTTGGTCTGTTTTTGTCCGTTTTGGCCCATTTTTGTCCGCTTTTGATATTCTTTTCGACTGTAATAATTTCTTAACATGATAAGATGATCTTGCTCAGTTAGATAATGATTGTACACCCTATATAGACTTGATACTAGCATATGTTCAACCATTTTATGAAATGTACTTAGCCTTGATTATTCTTCTCCACATGCCACAATATGTTTTGATAGATTCTTTCTTACAAGCTATGATAATTGTTGCCATGCCTTCTTACCTACTTGATAGTGACCCGTCGTGGTGCACTCTTGAACATGTCTTTTTTTTGCTTACATTATAGTGGCCTGTCATGGCGCACTCTTGATTCTAGTACATGTCTAGCTCCTTTATAGTGGCTCGTCGTAGCGCACTCTTGTCTTGATATTGTCATGTCTTGTTGTGGCTTGTTGTAGTACACAATCTTGCTTGTCTTGTCCAGTCTTGCATGTCTCCTGTGTAGGATGGATTCTGTAAAATGCCACACCCGGAATCCAACAAGAAAATGTTAAGGACTAAATAACGAGCTTGATTACTTAGATCATTGAGAATTTCTCAGTTACCTATTGCCCCTTCGGTCTTGGCATTATATATTATCCTTGGGATTTGGAGCTATCTGTCATGATGAGCACTCTTCCAGCACACCGTCGAGTGGGGCACCTTTTAGGACACATGTATCTTACTGCAGTGTGTTTGCTATACTTATTTTCTTTTTGGCTTGGACCATTCAGGTAGTAGCAGGCAGGTGCTGAACTTGGAATTCTCAGACTTATATTTGTTAGTAATTAGGATTGTGATAACCCTAGTTAGCTAAAGTATCAAGCCGTAATTATTGCTTGGTCGTGATTGATGGATGGAGTCCATTCTTGTCTAGTCTAGTCTTGCTCCAGTTTATCTTATTGTATTACTTAGTTTTCTGTCATTCCTTACATGCTATTCTTCCTACTACATGCTCGGCTTCACTATATGCTCACATGCTCTAATTACATAATATGCTCACATGTTCCAGTTACTAACACGCTCACATATTCAGTTATCTTACATGTTCCAATTATCTAACATGCTCACATGTCCCGACTACTTAACATGCTCACATATCTAGTTTATCTTTTATATTTACATGCTTCCTTTTCCTTACATGTACACAGTTTACATTCTGTCACATGTCCTTTACCTTATGCTACATGTTGCTTTACTCATTGTCTTTCCTATTCTCGGGATAAGTGCATTGGTAGCGCACGAGTCTCGATTTGCTTTTACTTATTTCTGTCTCTATTTGTTGCTATGAATTGTATGTTGGTTTTAATTCATAGTTTGGCTTTCTTTGTGGTACTTGCTACTGGGGGTCTGACCCCATTGGTTTTGTATTGACCAGATCTAGTTGAAGAGCCCGAGGATCTTCCGGACCTTCCTCTCGATGGTGACCACCTGGAGCACCAGGGGACTTGAGTGGGTGTTCTTTCTCTTACCCACTCTCTTATGTACATATTCTTTTGAGGCGTTTAGCCACCGAGCACGTGTTTAGCTCATGTTTTGGACTTGACATTTGGCCTACGGGCTTAGACATGATGTTATATTTCTAGACTGCAGCTAGAGCTGATCATGTATTACTTAGTCTTGCTAGTTCTTTATTTTGTATTTCTAGCTTCATGATCATCTATGTATTATAGTTTGGGATGCTTTACTGTCTTATATGCATGATGATCATATTCTTTTACCTTACTTCTTGTCTGAGACTGAGATATCTAGGATTTTGTGACCTTGGATTGACTGTTGGTTTGTAGCAGTGACCCCCATCTATACAGCTTATACGTTGTTTCGGAGTATTGGGTACTTTGGTATACGTAGCTGGCCTGGTCCGTCCATACTTGCCAGTATTCTGGTTCTAGGGCGTGGCATAGGTTTTAGTGGTGGCCCATGCAGGTCTGATTTATCAGATATGTGGGGGTTGCTGGTAGTTATCTCAGTCATAATTTCTTCTCTATTGATATCCTTCGTATTACTCTTTACCTTTGATATTTGACCTGATATCTGCTTTGATCGTTGATCCTTCCTGTTACCTCGACCTGATCCTTGTGTCCTTAAACTTTCAGGGGCACTGTTCCTGGTCCTTCCGATCAGATTATTCGTATTCCAACTATGGTGGGTCAGTTTCTGCCAGTTCTTCCAGTTCGGGAGGAGCATCCTCAGCATTCGGAAGCAGAGTCTAGAGTAGACCGAAGGACAGAGTCGCCAGTTCCTCCTGTTCAGCCAGCAGTACTAGTTCAGCCAGAACAGCCAGAGGGTGTTGTTCGAGCACTGGTGGATGTTTTGAGTGGTTTTATGGCATCGCAGCAGCGCCAGAGCGATGTTCTTACCCACTCTGTCCAGACAGCTTTGGAGAGGGGTGGTGCTCAGGTCTACAATTCTGCGAGCAGCTTCAGGCATCTCCATCCCTTGTACTTCTATGGTACAGAGGATGCTATTGCATCTGATGCGTGGCTTCAGGATACTGAGGCCATTCTGGAGGCGGTAGGGATTCCGGCTAGGGAGCGTGTGGCAGTTGTCAGGTTGCAGCTCTTGGATTTGGCCCGCGACTGGTGGGCGGCTCATGAAGTGTCTCTTGTGGCACCGATAGCTTGGGCAGATTTTAGTAGAGGTTTAGACTCGCTATTTTGATGCGGTTTCGCATTATGATCTGCAGCAGAGGTTCATTGGCTTGCAGCAGATGAGCAGGACCGTCGACGGCTATGCGGCAGAGTAGTTTAGCAGGCTTAATCGGTTTGCCCCTTCCTTAGTGGCGACCGAGTTGGACCGGGCGAGGAGGTTCCAACAGGGACTTCATCTGGAGATTATTCTGGCAGTTGAGCAGCATGAGTTCCAGAATTTTGATGCAGTAATGTGGGCGACGAGGAGGCATGAGTACACCTCGCAGAGGATCGTTGATAGAGTCGGAGGTCAGAAGAGGTCTCACATTCAGAGGGGATCTTCTATCCAGTCGTCAGCACCAGCACCAGCAGTTAGGACATTGGAGATTGGATCACCTAGATGAGCAGTTCCAACAGCTTTCTTTCAGCAGTCATCTCAGATGCAACCTCAGCAGCAGAGGTCATCTTCATCTATTGGATGTTCTCATTGCGGGAAGCTTGGGCACGTTCTTTCTGAGTGCCGTAGGGCACATGGGTTGTGTTTGGTCTGTGGAGCTTCAGACCATATGATGGGATCTTGTCCACGGAGGGCTAGTTCTTCCTCAGTACATCCAATTCCATCGGCTACCCCGGTAGTCCAGCAGTATAAGGCTCAGGTACCTGTTCAGCATCAGCAGACTCAGAGGCCTTTACCAGTGCAGTCCCGGACATTCCAACAGCAGAGGCCTCAGCAGTATGTACAGGTCCAGGCACAGAGGCAGCAGAGCCAGCAGCCGGTTAGAGAAGCAGTTCCGAGGCATGGGCAGGCAGAGTTTAGTATGTTAGAGCAGGTTTTGGCTGAGGATGGTCATGTGGTAGTATCCTATTCTTCTTCCAGACTTATTTATTTTTTTGGGTTACGCATATTTGGCGAGTTTTTCGTCTCACTCTTCTATTTTCGTATCTCGAGATACATGATATTTATAATATCTCGACTACAAAGATATGTCCTGGTAGAGTCATGTCTTAGACTAAGTCATTGGTACCGACTTACTTTGAGACTTGACCCTTATCCATTTTCGGGAGTCAGCGTAGGCCTGTTCCTACTAAATTGACTCAGGAGACATATTTATTCATATGCCTCCAGCCCTTCTTGCTTGTGGTTGTGTTACTGCTTACGCATTTACTTATATTACTGTTGTCTTTATCTTACCAACATGCCATGTTTTGTTTTGATTGACATGACTTTTCAGCTCTTTGGTTTGGTTTTCATGCTTGACTAGATTTAGGAAATTCCGAGGACGGAATTTATTTTCAAGTTGTGGAGAGTTGTGAGACTCGTCTCACAGTATTGTATTTATATATGGATACGTATTTTGTACTATATTTCGTTTTTTTTGGTTTTCGGAATGCTTTAAATTTTTCCCAAAACTATAGGTTTTCTCCTTGATCGGCAAACCGCCGGTATACCGGAGTATACCGGCGGCATACCGTCCGGAAATATTTTCTACACTTTAGATATTTTCGGTTTGTGATATTTTCATGAATAGTATTTCGGATATTTTCATAAATAGTATTTTGAATATTTTCGTGAATAGTGTTTAGATATTTTCGTGAATAGTATAGATGCACTCTATTATCCAATGGATAATTGGTTTTGTTTGAATGGCCATGATTGACCTAGACTTTCACATGGATCATGATCCAACGGCTAAGATTAATTACCCCTTCTATATATACCATTTCACTTTCTCTCTCCTCTCTCTTTTCATTCTCTTCACTCTCTTTTTATTTCTTCTTCCCTTCTCTCCCCCTTGGAGCTTGCCAAGAGCTTGACCTTGAGGTCTAGAGTGTGGTTTCATACCCCTCTTGGTGGTGGAGTAGAAGATTAGGCTTGGAGCTTAACCTAGGCAAGTACATCTTGCCAAATCTTGAAAAAAAAAAAATTTGTTGTCATTTTATTTCCCTTGGTAGTAAATACTTAGAATTGCTCTAAACTCATTTTGTAAAATTTGTTTTTCCTTATGATTCTCGTATATATGCATGTTTCCAAAACTTGTTTAAGCAAGGTTTTGATTTTCTGTTAAAACCCAATATGGACTTAGTAGAAAACTTGGTATCAAGAGTGATACTAGTGTTACCATCATGGATCTTGGTCACATACACATATATTAGGCCCTCACATAGTTTGTATATCATGGATTTTGAGTTTGGTGGCAATCGGAACCCGTTTCGGTATCCCGAGAACCTCTATTTGGGAGTATTTTGAGATATTGATCTATAAAATATTTGATTTTTGAAATCTAATAGTTCCATGTTGTAGGAAATTCAATTCTATGCAATTTTGACTTTTGAAAATCCGAATTTTGATTTAAAACGAAGTTTTTATGGCCGAAACAAGTTTTGGCAAAAATCTGGATTTTGTTGCTGTTTGGAAAAATGGTATACCGCCGGTATGCCCGTGTATACCGCCGGTATGCCGATTTTTTGCACCATAAACCTTCTGTCTTTAGGCCGGTATACCGCCGGTATGCCGCAGTATACTGCCGGTATGCCGTTTTATGCTGTTTTGGTCTGTTTTTGCCCGTTTTGGCCCGTTTTTGTCCGCTTTTGATATTTTCTTCGACTGTAATGATTTCTTAACATGATAAGATGATCTTGCTCAGTTAGATAATGATTGTACACCCTATATAGACTTGATACTAGCACATGTTCAACCATTTTATGAAATGTACTTAGCCTTGATTATTCTTCTCCACATGCCATGATATGTCTTTTGATAGATTCTTTCTTACAAGCTATGATAATTGTTGCCATGCCTTCTTGCCTACTTGATAGTGACCCGTCGTGGTGCACTCTTAAATATGTCTTTTTCTTGCTTACATAGTGGCCTGTCATGGCACACTCTTGATTCTAGTACATGTCTAGCTCCTTGATAGTGGCTCGTCGTAGCGCACTCTTGTCTTGATATTGTCATGTCTTGTTGTGGCTTGTTGTATTGCACAATCTTGCTTGTCTTGTCCAGTCTTGCATGTCTCATGTCTAGGATGGATTCTGCGGAATGCCACACCCGGAATCCAACAAGAAAATGTTACGGACTAAACAACTAACTTGATTACTTAGATCATTGAGAATTTCCTAGTTACCTGTTGCCCCTTTGGTCTTGGCATTATATATATATCCTTGGGATTTGGAGCTATCTGTCATGATGAGCACTCTTCCAGCACACAGTCGAGTGGGGCACCTCTTTAGGACACATGTATCATACACTACAACAAATATGGCCTACAATAGCATGCACAGAACACTATAGAAAGCCTTCTATAGCATATTCTGTCTGCTATGATCGCCCACGCTATAGTATGTCCAGACATGTGAACGCTATAACATTATAGCGTTCATGAATGCTGTAGAAGGTTTATAGCGTTCGTGTATGCTGTTGATGGTTTATAGCGTTTATGAATGTTGTAAATATTTTATAGCATTCTAGAATGTTGTAGATAGTTTATAGCGTTCGTGAGTGCTGTGGATTACTTATAGCGTTTATGAATACTATGGATTTTTTATAGCGTTTGTGAATGCTGTGGATGATTTATAGCGTTTGATGAATGGTTTGATTTATTATAGCGTTCATCATATGCTATCGTGGTAGCAGCAATTTAGACGTTTTGAGTGCTATAAACCTGCTACAGAATTTCATATTATTTCATATATGCTACAGAATTTCATATTTCATAACCTGTTTTGTATCACATATAAATAACAATAATCGCAAACAATTTCAATCGCAACTTGCATTTCGATCAATCAAGATATAGTAAAGATTTGCCAAAAAATGAAATGTTTCATTAGAACATTCAAGATATACAAAAAGTAGTAGTCATTAAAACATTCAAGATATAGAAAAAGTAGTTGTACGTCAAAATAAACCATTCCATTTACAAAGTATCTGTAGTCCAAAATAAATTATTCCATTTACAAATATCTGTAGGCCAAAAAACAGCTCGATCGCCTCTTTCCTTCTAGCAGCTATCCACAACCATCAAAAACATATACGCCAACCTACACAAAATTGAGAAGAAAACACATTATGATATAAAAAATAAGATAGAAATATTTGACACCATGAAATGAACTAAGAGATATCTAGCAGATACCTAGCAGTTTTTATAATAGAGTACTTAGATTTCATACACCGTGAAATGAACTTAGATTTTGACAGCGTTCCATGGAGTTGAAGTCTGTGGCTAAGGAGGCATGCAGTGTGTTAAATGTGAAGTTGTAGGACAGTAATGTTATGTAAAGCAGTGTAATACATGAAGTAAAGTGCAAGAAGGTTTAAAAAATTGGGAATAATGCCTACGACATTCTGGAGACACGGCAAAGACAGCAACCTTACCACACTTCTGCTTAAAAATTGGGAATAATGCCGCACAAGCAATGAGGAAACCATCTCCCTCGACGATATAGAATAAATCCGACGATGATCATAGTACTGCAGGATAAAAAAAAAAAGCAAACTATAAACACCAAAATGTATCTGCAATCAAACATAACTTCTCGTTTATTCAGATAGAAAGACCAGGCCTAATGAATGTATGGAACAGAGCAATTCCGTTAATTTTTGTTCTTCCGGAAGTTCGATGTGGAGTAGGTCAACCATCCATTCGAATGATGCATCGAAGGCCTACTCCTTGGAGCATGTAATCGAATGCCTTGTTGATCTCAGAGAACGGCACTTCGTGAGTGATGAACTTCTCCAGTTCTAGCTCCTGCATCAAGAACCAAGAACCATGCATGTTCAGAATTCTCGAAAACTAATTAGAATCTGAAGCTTTTGATTGTTTACTTATTCTTTTCTGATAAATGTACCTTGTTCATGTACATCTCAACAACCGAAGGGAGATCGGAGCGAGGCTTGTAGTTTCCGAAGAAGGTTCCCTTGAGGGTCCTCATTGGGAGGTTCATGGGGTGCGTCTTGAAAACGGCATCTTTGTGAGGCACACCAACTAGTACAGCAACACCCCAACCCTGAAAGTGTATTCACATATCATCATGAATCATTAGAATGTTCAGATATTTAGGTAGTTAAACGCTTCTGGAGTTGAGAAGTATATATATATATATAATATATATTATATATATATATATATATATATATATATATATATAATATATATATATATATATGCATACATCATGAATACATTCAAAAGCAGATATCATTGCATCGACATTTCCCGTGCATTCGATACTCCGATCGACTCCACCGTCGGTCATCTCAGCAAGTACCTGAGACCCAGAATTGCTATGAGGTTGAAAATGCAAGGAGTGCAACTCATGTTATAAGCTGTGTATGGATGGAAATTATAAAGATCAAACCTCTTGAACTGGTCTGGAGTGATCTTTTGGGTTTACAAACTCGTTGACACCAAACTTCTTTGCTGTTAATAGGAGAAAATTTAATGAACGATTTCATGTGCACATACAAAAATTCAAGATTTTAGAGAGAGAGAGAGAGAGAGAGAGAGAGAATCTAGCACTGAAGTAGATTGGTCACCTTCATGAAATCTCCCAACATTTAGATCAACACCAATAATCCTTGAAGCCCCTGCAATTCTAGCCCCTTCCGCGGCCTGATCATTAAACATGAGTATGATCAAGAAAATGAGAAGAAAGGAATTGTGAAACCATGAGAATTTTATCTATAGAGAACAAGAAGCTGGGTGTTGCTATTTGTTCCTCACCGGTCGATATGCCACAGCTAAGGACACAGACTTTGTCAAGAGGCGCCGCGGGGTTGATCTTAGCAAGACAAACCATCTCCCTCGACGATATAGAATAAATCCGACGATGATTATAGCACTGCAGGATAAAAAAAATCCAATATTCTTAGTACTAATAGTTTGACACATTAGATAGGTAATGCAAGGACATCTTATTCCACAACATCTAACAGGTGAGGAATATTCATTTAGAATGAAGAAATGACTTCCATGCTTTTCATATCACCAAAAAAACTTATTATGATGATAAGCATAGCAGTCATATCTTCCATAGGAGCGTCCAATAACAAGCGAGGAATATTCATCTAGAATAGACAATGTAAGGATGATCTTCCATAGGAGCATACTATAATATATAATGAATATTAAGAATTGACTTTCATATTTAATATCATAAAAAAAGTTTATTATATTGTAAGTATAGCACTGATAGCCTTCCACCACTGGTATGAACACATTGTTCATAAAAAGTTGGGAAAGATGATGTAAAACCTAACAAATGAAGGAAAACTTGCAGGAGATAGTGACAATTCTGCTTAGAAATCAGAGAGTCCTAGGTACTTCAGTGCTACCTGGGAAATGTTGCAGAAGATAAAAGCAATGGAAAATTATATTATTGTAGTCTACAGCTTGGGTGGACTCTAGCAAACTACGAGCACTATCAGATAGTGACAATTTGAAGCAAACTGCAACAGCAATTAGGCTATCAGAGAGAGAAGAATAATCCAGTAGGATGCCTCTTAAAAATTCCATGTAGTTCATAGAGAGGAGGAGAAAAGCCTACCATGGACTAACTGAGCCCCAGTTCAATCTTTCCTTGATATTCAAGTGGTGACTGTAGAGAAATTGGGGCAGATTGTTGCTGCATTTTCTGAACTTTTCCTGAATCATTGTTTTCTGAAATAGTACCATTTGAATAAAAATGATTAACTTGGAAATAAACATTAGCATAAGGTATTGCACAAGAAAGGAAAAAAGAAAAAAGAAACCCAATGTATATATATATGTTTAACAATCACGATATAATTGTATTGACCACAATATCCATTATGAACCATAAACCTGTTAGGTGGCTAGGATATCCAAATATAGTGCAATTTTAACAAAAAGCATGAATAACCGTTGGGAAGAAAAGAAACCCAATGAAATCTCTCTTTCAACAAACTCAGAACAAGCATCATATATCATACTTGTTAAATTTCAATTCCATGACCATCTTCTAGTACATTGCAAAAAAGTAACACCTCCAAAATATTTAACAAATAGCATTTTTTAAGTTTTCAAACCACTAAAACTTTAAGAAAGTTTAGCAACAACAACAATGACCAAATCCTCAATCCCAATTTTTTAGGACCCAACTGCTTGTATTATTTTCTTCCATTCAGTTGTCTTAAGGGTCATGTGCTCTGTTACTATGTAACACTAAGAAGAAAACTTTAAAAAAGTTTCTCTTATGTAATAGGAAAGTTCATATATGGACCAACTAAAATTGTATAAACAGAGGTTGTGGTCTTGATATCAAATGTCAAGAGTCAACTATTGTCTATTTATCTCTCATATAAGATATATGGTCGAGAAATATGTACATGTCATCTATCTAAATGTCTTGTACTGCATTTGCCCAAAAAAATATTTTTTTGGCGACTAACATGTCATACATAGCATTGCAAATCTCCATAGCAGCTATGTAACATAGTAGATTACATGATGACAGATATGTATCTTAGAATAATTGTACAATATTTCAAAGGTTTGCCAACAATATAGCTTTCAAAACACTATAAGAAAAAGGCTGAAACACTCTCTTATATATGGTTTACAATCGAACATCAAAAGTTGTATCATTAGCAAGAAAGATAATTTTAGATTACTTACATCATACTATTTTATGAAATAATCAAAATGAGATGGCATGATATATGAAACCCATATCTTGCAAAAAAAATTAGAAATTTTTTTGAAGTGCATTTACTAACCATTCAGAATGAGAGAAGTTTAGGCATTCATGAACTCCCAAATGGATTCCTAAAACATGCTGCCAAATGAAAAAAAAATAGTAATTTTATCTATCAGAGATTCAGAGTCCGGCTACATCTCTTCAGGGTAATGTAGAAGTCCAATGGTCCTATAGATAGATTGATAAAGAATTATAAATAAATCAACACCAAGTACACAACTCCTTCAACCAATACAAAGATCATAAAGAATTACAGAGCTACATTTGCTCAAAGATGCCCTTTGTGAAATAATGTCGAACACCTTATGTTCAATGTAAAAAAACAGATGTCTAATGAGTGATTTTGAATTCTCTTTCATCTAAGTAGGAAAAAGAAGTATCAAAATATGAAGAAGGGAGGAAATAAGGTTGAGAACTCACCAGAAAAATGAGAACGGCCGGAGAACTCGACAAGCAGTGGCGATCTCTTTTGCGACCAGGATATCCAACCAACATTCGACAGCGGCTGTCGCGACTACACTTGCTGAACGTACGCGTCCAGTGATGAGGAGTTCGCCGAAGCTGTAAACAAAGCCTAGGAATTGGAAATCTTACCTTGGTTGGAAATGGTCACCGCCACAGGAGAAGAAGGTGATCGGCTTGACGCTCACCACTGGAGAAGGAACCCGTAGATCAGAGCTTGCCATGTCCTCGACGACAGCGATGCTCAAAAAGTCGCAGTCGTTCCTAACGTACGTGGTGACGATAGTCCCAACATCCGAAAGGGAGAGCGCAACAAAAAAAAGGGAGAGAGCAAAGGAAAATGAGGGAAATGAGAAAGAAAAAGAAAGGAAGAATACAGAGAGACCTTAAAAATTTTGAAGAAGGAAAAGGAAAAGGGAAAAACCTAGTTTTCTGCTGGTAATGAGCGCCAATTTTTTGGCATAGGCGGCAAAGTAAAAAAAGTTGTAGGAAATAAAATTTAAGATAATACTTTAAAAGTGTTGTATAATTGTTTACGATATTTCTAAAAGTATTGTATTCAGCAGTAGATAGAATGTTATAGATTCTACAGCATTCAAAAAACGCTATAAATAGATATTTTTATAGCACTGCAGAAAGAATGCTATTGTTGATGACATTCTATAGCGGGGACACTTGAACGCTATAGAAAAACTGCTATTATAGGCCATATTTATTGTAGTGGCGCAGTATGTCTGCTATACTTATTTTCTTTTTGGCTTGGACCATTCAGGTAATAGCAGGCATGTGCTGGACTTGGAATTCTCATACTTGCATTTGTTAGTAATTAGGATTGTGACAACCCTAGTTAGCTATAGTATCAAGCTGTAATCATTGCTTGGCTGTGATTGATGGATGGAGTCCATTCTTGTCTAGTCTAGTCTTTCTCCAATTTATCTTATTGTAGTACTTAGCTTCATGTCATTCATTACATGCTATTCTTCCTACTACATGCTCGGCTTCATCATATGCTCACATGCTCCAGTTACATAACATGCTCACATGTTCTAGTTACTAACACGCTCACATGTTCCAGTTATCTTACATGTTCCAGTTATCTAACATGCTCACATGTCCCGACTACTTAACATGCTCACATGTCTAGTTTATCTTTCATATTCACATGCTTCCTTTTCCTTACATATACACAGTTTACATTCTATCACATGTCCTTTACCTTATGCTACATGTTGTTTTACTCATTATCTTTCCTATTTTCGGGATAAGTGCATTGGTAGCGTACGAGTCTTGATTTGCTTGTACTTATTTTTGTCTCTATCCGTTGCTATTAATTGCATGCTGGTTTTAGTTCATAGTTTGGCTTCCTTTGTGGTACTTGCTATTGGGGGTCTGACCCCACTGGTTTTGCATTGACCAGATCTAGTTGAGGAGCACGAGGATCTTCCGGACCTTCCTCTCGATGGTGACCACCCGAAGCACCAGGGGACTTGAGTGGGTGTTCTTTCTCTTACCCACTCTCTTCTGTACATATTCTTTTGAGGCGTTTAGCCACCGAGCACGTGTTTAGCTCGTGTTTTGGACTTGACATTTGGCCTACGGGCTTAGACATGATGTTATATTTCTAGACTGCAACTAGAGCTGATCATGTATTACTTAGTCTTGCTAGTTCTTTATTTTGTATTACTAGCTTCATGTTCATCTATATATTATAGTTTGGGACGCTTTACTGTCTTATATGCATGATGATCATATTCTTGTACCTTACTTCTTGTCTGAGACTGAGATATCTAGGATTTTGTGACCTTTGATTGATTGTTGGTTTGTAGCAGTGACCCCCATCTATACAGCTTATACGTTGTTTCGGAGTACTGGGGTACTTTGGTATACGTAGTTGGCTTGGTCCGTCCCTACTTGCCAGTGTTCTGGTTCTGGGGCGTGACAATTATCAACGATCAAAGGGGTATCCAAGCGGCGGCTGTATAGTTCTTCTCCCAACTATTCTCCAAGGAGACGATTCTCAGGGATCCCACCTTTCTGGAGGAAATATCCTACCTTATCAGCGACATCGACAACACCCAGCTTGAGCTCCCTCCGTCCGAGCAAGAGGTGAATGACGCCATATGGGCCCTTGACCAGCATAGTACTCCCGGACCAGACGGGTTCTCGGGAGTCTTTTTTCGTACTTGCTGGGACATCATCAAGCTAGATATCCTCGAAGCGGTCGTTGCCTTCTTCCAAGGATCCATGTACCCCAGAGCCATCTCGAGCACCAACCGATTCCTTATCCCGAAGAAGGAAAACCCGGAGACTTTCCATAATGTTTGTCCCATTAGTCTTTGCACCTTCACCAACAAGATCATATCCAAGATCGTAGCTTCCCGCATGTCTAGTCTCCTTCCCAAGATCATCTCTGAGGAGCAGAGTGGTTTTGTCTGTGGTAGAATATCCAGGATAATATCGTGCTGGCTCAAGAGTTAATCACCTGCATGAAGCTCCCGGCAAGAGGGAACAATATTGCTATCAAACTGGACATAGAGAAAGCGTATGACAGGCTGGATTGGCAATTCATGATCTGGGTTTTCAGAGCTTTCGGATTCTCAGAAATATTGACCAACATCGTGTAGAGATCGATCAGCAACTCTTAGTTTTCTACAGTCATCAACGGTTAGGCCGACGGGTTCTTCAAATCGAGTCACGCGGTTAGACAAGGAGATCCGCATTCCTCCACCATCTTCATCATTACGGCGGATGCCTTGAACAGGAACCTTAACAAGATGGCTTGCTCCACTAACTTCCATCACTATCATACGGTCAGCGGATGCCCGATTATCACCCACCTGGCTTTCGATGACGATATTCTCATATTCTCCGTCGGGGACGTTGGGTCGGTAGATGTCGTCCACAACACTCTCCAGAGATACGTCAGATGCTCGGGACAGAGGGTCAACCTGGATAAAAGTGTCATCTACGCCCATCATAATATTAAGAGAGAGCACGCGACCGTTCTCTCCAATACCACCTCCTTCCCCATCAAGCATCTCTCGTTCTATTATCTTGACTGTCCCCTCCTATACGGAAGATCTAATGCTGGCATCTTCGACGACCTTACCAACTGTATCAGAAAAAAACATAAAGGATGGCACAACGCTACTCCGTCCCAGGGGAAAAGATGATCAAGCACGTCCTTACTTCTATACCCATCTACACCCTTGCGGCTTGCTTCCCCCCAAGAAAGTGCTTTCTTCGATAGAGGGCATCTTTAGCAACTTCTTTTGGGACAAAGTAATGGCCACGACAAGCACCATTGGACTAGTTGGGATACCATGGTGCGTCCTACCGAGGAGGGGGCCTGGGATTCACCAAACTCTCCCATATTGTTAAAGCTTTCTCAATGAAACTGTGGTGGAAACTCCGCACGGCACAGAACTTATGGACCAGGTTCATGAAATCCAGATACTTCAAGCACATCCACCTGTCGACGGCCATCTCTAACAGCAGATCCTCTGCGGCGTGGCGATGCATGCTCGTCGGGTGTTCTCTAGCCGAACCTGTGATGCGTCTCCGGGTGAGAGATAGGGACTCATCGGTATTTCACGAAAGGTGGGCTGGAGACATCTTGCTTCACAACCACTCAGAAGCCCATAGGAACTGCAAGATCAAGGACATGTGGGACCCCATTGATAACACATGGAATTGGATCAAAGTCCAAGAGTGGGCCGGGCCTAAGGCTGTAGAGAGCATCCACCTTTGCAGATCGACGATCGGATGCGACAACGACGAGTACCGGTGGTCGGTCGAAGCCTCAGGCTCATTCTCGGTCAGATCGGCCAGAAGAGTGGTCCAAGGTACTACGGTGCCCTCTCCTAGCATTGTACCCTTTTGGCAGACATGCATCCCCAAGAAGTGGTCATTCATCATTTGGAGAGCCCTTCGCAAGATCCTACCAACCGATGACACGATCAACACTATTGGGTTCAGCCTTGCTTCTGCGTGAACATGCTGCACGGATCGTCAATCGAAAATGGTGGACCACATCTTCTGCAGGGAGACCTACCGAGCAAAGGTCTAGAGAATTCTTTCCTAACGCTACACAGGATGGCCCCAAGGGGCGGGTGCTTCGACGACCTCGTAGCAGCATGGGGCTCGGCGTCCCACAGCCACCAGATCGTAGCAGCAGCTGCTACGTGGGTAATCTGGAAGAATTGCAACAAGGCGAGATATGAAGGACATCAGTACTTCACTGACCAGCTTATTGGGGAAACCATTAGGTAATGCAGCAAGAGGAGATCCTGATGTCTTCATGGCCAGGCGACCTTCTATAACTCTCTCCTTTCCCTGGATTAGCCGCTTTGGGTTCCCTTCCTCCCCGGCTTTTGTTAGTATACGTGTATAGACTTCTGTATTTTGCGCCTTCTGGTATACTTGTACAGGTTTTGGCTTTTCAGCTTGATGAAATAAAATAGGGAGTGTTTTGGTAAAAAAAAAAAAAAGATATATATATATATATATATATATATATATATATTGTAAAGTTGTATGACCACACCGAAATGGAAAGTTTAACCTAGAAAAAGACTAGTTTCGTTGTAGGAATTAACGAGAAATTTATATAGATTATTACCAACCTTCAACCCTTAAAATACTTTTAAAATAATATATATATATATATATATATTATTTTTTTTAAATTATATATATATATATATATATATATATAATTTTTAATTATTAGGTTGGTATGAAAATTGACTTAAAGTTGAGCCCGGTGTGACCTAGAAAACCCATGTTAGCAATAGTATTAAATTTCTTTTCATTTTTAGTTATATATGTCCAAATAAATAATTTTCAAATATTAGGTGCTGGTTTTATAAGAATTAATATTATATTTAATTTAGAATGTTTATGAGGTAAACTATAGGTTATGTTGCTTATTATATGTCTAAATGATAATGACATGAAATTGGACAATAGAAGACCTTAGACATAATCCTAAGTCATGCCGATGTTAGGAAAACCTATTAGGAGACACATATGACATAGATTATGTGAATATTTAGATTATATATAAATTTCAAGACTATAAGGATAGGTGACACTCCTTTGTTCTATCCTAATTAATCAAAATCCAATGTTAGTAATTAATTTTTCTTGTTGTATGATAGTCTAATGTAACGTTATTTATGTAATGAATAATTATATATTATGCATAAATAGTAATTGTAGATTATTAATAAAACTCTTAATATTTAATATAAGACCCCAGGACACTTCAACTTATAGCCAGGGATCCAAATCACGGATCTTCCTTCTCGGGGATCCAGGCAAGTATATATTGCCGTATTTTTACTGTATTAGACATTTTCGATTGTTATTGTATTCTCTGATTTAGAATTAGTGTATTGGCCACGTTTGAGAATGCCTCGGGTAGAGTCGACGAATGCGTCGATATGGATTGACTTGATTTAGAATTAGTGGACTACCTAAATTGGGGGGTTATTGCTATAACATCCGGACCTTGACACGAATCCTTACACATCACTAGGGGTAAGGATGAGTTCATGTTGGACACGGGCTTACACATCCGATTAGCTATCAATGCAGAAAGTTACGTGTGAAAGAATAAAGATAGTAATAGTTAGTCTAGTTGTGACTTGACATTTAGATATAAAATGTACATGTCATAGTGATGGCTTGCATTTATATTGGGCGGGGAGGATCATTAGTAGGCATATGGAATAGCCAAATTGGTCTGTCGTAGTATTCAGATGAAACTACGGAGTCATGATTACATGATTACTAGTGGCTCGGTAATGCCGTATGCGTTATCGTAGGGTTATATATATTGTCAGTATATCAGGTAATGGTCACTAGCTATAAGCCATGTCGATTGATGATATATGTCAGTGTATATACGGTATCTAGCCAAGGGCTATGTTAGAGATTATTATTGATCTTGTCCAACCCATATGTTCCAAAATTATACTCAAGTGCATTCAAATAGATGGTTAGTACACCTTTATGTTTATATCGTATTTACTTTATAGCGAACTTGGTTCCCTGCCAGGTTATAGAGTTGGTTGATATGGTGACTTGCCGGAGCTGATGATGGACAACGTCAAATACTCAGGTATATTGTAGCTAGATGTTTATCTTTTATTGCTTATCTATTATCCTTTATTGCGTGTTACCGATTGTTGTAGTTTAGTTTTGCAAGCTCACTCTTCTTTGAGTTTGCTTGATCATGTGTACCATAGGACGGCCGACTATAGTACATGATGTCCATTATTGCTCTATTTACTTATACGTGGATTGAGACTAGTTGAGATAACTTATGCTTATTATATTTTTGCAGCGTAGTACATCTGGGTACATCTATTAAATGATAGAACATATACTAGATCGTACTAGCTGGCATCGTCTCGTCCAAGTTCCTAGGTATTTTGGAACTAGGACGTGACAATTACCTATACACATAAACACATTACCTCTAACTCACAATTACCATATTCATGTAGGTAATCCCCTATTACTTACACACACATAAAAACATTCACTCAAGTGTGACACCCATACACACTCATAAACACACATTGTTCACTCGTGTGTGACTCATACAACCTATCACACATATATGGACATATAGGTTTCACACACACACACAATACCACTGTCCAAGTAGTGCAAAGACTATGGCCTTCCCGTGCAACACACAAGGCCCTGTGTGCACAGTCATACTGCCTGCCTATAGGTTTCGCATACTGTTGCAAGACAGGGAACTAATTCCCTCCACTCTACTGTTGTGCCATCCCTCACTTCCTGAGTACAGGCCTATTTGCCTGTGTAAACATGGATTATAATGCCCTCTATTACCTGTGTGTGCAAGGCATTATTGCTTGCAGGTTGTGCCAAGGGCCCCTACCTCACTGCTGTAATGTAGGAAATAAAGCCCCATTCTCCTACTCCAGTCTATTGCACACTGCTGAGCAGTGTCAACAACAGTATCACTCACGCCCTCTTGAATAAGACCCCACTCTCTATTCACACACTCTCCTTTATACTCATACATGACACACTCCATTACACAGAAAATTCCCCTCTCTAATACACTCCCACATTCCGTACCTACTATCACAGGAATAACACACACACATGTATAGCCTATACACATACACACACACATACATGTGTATGTACACATTAGCACTCAATCACTCATGCACTCACATACATGTAAGAACATGATGTCCCCTCTCCCCTCCTTAACACTCTCTACAACACATAACACATAAACATACATACACTAGTCCTATGTGCACACAAAAGACAAGTGTACACATACACCCACTCTAGTACAATACAAGTACACACACTCTTACATATATATATATATATATATATTATATATATATATATATATAACACAACCACATGTGTGTTTGCACACACAAAGCAATTTCATAAACACTTGGTGTGCACCATGCTGATGTCATACTAAAACTCCGATACTCTCATGATACGCCCAAGATACCTATACCAAACCTTGTCATATCCATACCACAACATATTTTGCCAAAAATGACAATTATAATCTAATTAGACTGTTGTCTAGCTAGTGCAATATGCCATGTGAAATATAATATGTTGTGACAAGTGTAGGAGAAGTAAAACCCCCAAATTGACTCTATGTCCTAGTGTAACATGACACAACCGATTAGTATTCATTTGTTGGCACATTTCTAGCCACACACAACATTCACATGTCCATTTAGCCTATCAAACCAAATGGTAAATACTTGGTGTACCATTCTCAAATTTTCCCAAAAATGGCGCAAAAACCCTATGTAACTTCTACCAACATGGTCATTAGAACCTAGTTCTTCCTCCTATGGTAAGCCTAGTCCATGGATGGATTTTCTGATGATGTCATGCAAGAAATAGTGTCTACACATAGAGAAAAAGTTAGTAGTATACCTATTGGGATATGGAATCCCAATGTAGCACCACAACTGGACACAAAAGAGATATTGGACACAACCCTCAAGCCAAAACCCTCCTCTTCTTTTCCTCCTTAGCCTCCAAACTTTTAGGCTACTTGGATGAAGAATAGGAGAAGAATGAGAGGAATTTAGAGTGGTTTTGGTAGGAATGACTGACTGGGTTTTTGGAAGAACGTCAAAACAAGGATTTTGAGCTCCAAAATGAGAAGTGGAAGAATGAAACCTCTCTCCTTATAGCTGGTCATAAGAGCCCTAATTGTCCATTTGAAATGTCCACATTGCCCCTTTAAGTTGTCATAAAGGCATGATTAACCTATAAAAGTTTCAAGATTAAGTTGGTAATTAGTTCCAATCCTATTCATGACTTATTATGACTTAAATGAGCCTAATTGTAGAACCTAAAATGTAGGTCCAAGTGTCGTGACAAGTCCAAATAAGTTCACTAACCAAAAGGTTCAATAAATAGGCTAGTATACTAATAAATGCAACCACCACATATAATTTAATAAATATTCACACTATATAAATAATATAAAATAACAAAAAATTCTATCTAGGATTGTGGTAGTGACACCATTAGCAGAAGTAAAGGCATCTAACGTGATCACTTTCATTAAGCATCACATGGTCTACCGCTTCGGGATCCCTGGGCACATCATCTACAACAATGACCCTCAATTTGCGAGCCATATATTCTATCGATTATGCAAGAAATATCAGATCCAGAATGTGGCCTCAACCCCATGTTATCTAGTGGCAAATGTCTTAGCATAAGCTTTCAAAAATAATTATTAGACCATTGAAGAAGTTCGTCTCATCCAACAAACATGACTGGGAGGAAAAGTTGGATGAATGTTTATGGGCATATCGAACAACGGTCCCGACTCCAACAAGCAATAAGTTATTCTCGCTCGTATACAGAAGAGAAGCAGTCCCCCCTACTGGAGATCCAAATCCATTTCCTCTATGTAGCCCTCTCAAGCTAACTCACTGAGGTAGATAACCATAGCCTGCAGTTCCAGGAATTGGAATTCCTAGACGAGAAATGCTTCCAGGCTTAGCAGAAAATTGAGTTATCAAGCATGCATCACGGGGGCTTTAAACAAAAAGGTCAAAGAAAGAATATTTTAAGTTGGTGATCTGGTCCTCGCTGTCAGAAGACCAATGACCCTGACTCACAAAATGGTAAGGAAATTCCAGCCCAAATGGAAAGGACCATGGAGTCGGTGTGTTGCAATGACCCCTACACACTCGCTCACCCAATGGAGATCTGATGATGATGCCCATCAACGATAAATTTCTAAAAAATATTATGTCTAAGAAATTAGACATACCAATATTGGCTACCATCTTTCCAAGGTATGGCAAAATGCGACACATGCGCTTCATAAGGCAAACCTATCTCGGTCAAGTACTCAGAAACACTTATCAAACACCCTTCTATGGCCCAGTTGTCCCAAGTGTATCTCACATATTAACCCCAGTCAGGTAAAAGGTATCCTCTACTGCCCTTCCCAAGGGTATCATGATACAAAAGTAACGTCTACATCATTTTTGACTTCCTCCTCTGAAAAATGACCACATCCACATCACCTCTGAGTCGTTATTCCAAAATCAAGATATATACATTTTCCATATCCATATTACCTCTAAGCAAAATACTCTCGATGTTTACCCAAAAAATAGCACTCCGATCATGGATACTTGCTATGTCCATATTACCTTTGAGCAAGATATTCTCGCTGCTCATCTTAAGGCAGCATTATGATCTCAGGAACTTGCTACGTCACATCACCTATGAGCAAGTTTCCCATGCTACTCATCCTAAAAGCAGTAGAATAATCTAGAACCCTACCACGTCCATACTACCTCTGAGCAAGGAACTCCTTCCTAACACTATCACACCATATGGTCACTGATAACATCTACTACTTTCCATTGTTATCGTACCCATCTTAGGTACGACATGGATAAGAAGGTCCACTCTACTTTCCAAATATGCCTTTCAACATAAGTTTCTCAAGACACTGAGCAAATATCGATAGTTCAAGCATGACAAACAAAGTGTATCAAAAAGAAACTTCATTTTCAATGATAAGAAAGGGGCAGAGGGGTTACACAACAAGGCCATGAAGGCTTGAAGAAAAGGAGGGAGAAAGACCCCTAAGAAGAGGAGCAGTCGAAGTTGTTGATGACATCTACTAGGTCCTGAAGGGATTGGACACCGGAACGCCTAAACAGCTGAACAAAAGCTTTCTTCACCCCCCTCCCCCTCTTCCGGGCCCAAACCAAGTGAGTCCAGATCCGGCATTTCCCTTAGGGGGTGGAAGTCCCTACCGAAACCATAGATGAGATGAAGCAGCTCACACATGATGATTCCTTTTTATAAGTGGGGGCATCGACCCTTTAAATAACCACATTTTTGGCAGGGAGCAATCATGATAAAGAAAGATGCCTCGATCTCCACCAAGCATGATCCCACATCCTCTAGACGACAGAGGATAGAACTCGAGGCAAGATTTCATGAAATCTCAAAGTGGATGACAACAAAGGCTTGCCAGCTTAGCAAGTTTCAAAAAGAGGTGTGCCCAGATAAAGCAACGTCACCGGTGGTCCAAAGACTCCATTGAAGCCTCGATGGCCCAAGAACCCTAAAAGTCCATGCTTTTGTTCAAATTATTACAAACTCATTGCTAAATTTGAAAACATTGAAGGGGATCTTGTAGAAGCATAAAAATTTTCTAGGCTCAATCAAGGCCAAGCCACCTCAAACAAGGTGGACGAAGGCCCAAAAGATTCCTAATAGGATGCCAAGCCCAGCACCGCACCACAAGGTATACCGATTTTGCAGAATAAGAGGCAACTGGACCACAGTATGCGACCAACTCATATGCGGCCGAGACACCATGCAATTTCCTCTCTAGAAGGCCCTTATGCGGCCAAGGAGACATGCGGCTCAAACTACCCACCAGTATCCACATCAAGACATACGGCTCAAGTTCCAGGCTAAGCTATTTTCCATCCCAAAACAAACTGGTTCGCTCCCCGATCGGATTAATAATAAATTGGCTCAAGCCCTGGACTGGATCGACAATAAACTGGTTCGTGCCCCGGACTGGATCACCACAAACTGGTTCACATCCCGAATTAAATCAGCTCAAATTCTGTTGCCAACAGCTAGAAGGATGAACACCATGTTTATGGTCTGTGCACCATAACCGCCCCATTCAAGCCAGATATTCCTTCCAAAATCACGGTCGGTACCACGTATCAATCAAAGATCGTTCCCTTGCTTTAAATCTTCCATTTATGGCACGTATTACTCAACCATACCATTCAAAAAAAGTTATCTTAAACTTTCTGCATGCTTGGTCACATATGATCAAGCCAGGCGGGTGGACAGTCATAACCATCGACGATTACACCCGAGGGTCCTTAAGTCCTCCCCCGGAGCTTCTATAGCAACGGTCGCCCAATCAGCGCTTCAACCAGGCCGAGCGGTTAAATAGCTTGCCTAAACAGTTGTGTCACCCAGATAGCATGTTCCATGCTAAAGATTCCCCCCATCATCAATACCTTCTTTATAGTATACCCGCTAAAAGGAAAATAGAGAGGAGGGCAGATAGAGGATCGAATCATCGGGGAGATTTAATCATCGAAGAGAGAGATCCTCGAGAAGATGATCGAAGAGGGAGAAGATCAGATCATCAACTGATCGAATCCACCAAATCAACCTCGTTAATAAGATTACTAGATACACATGAGAGGGTCATAGGGAGAAGCACTTCAAGAAACTACTAAGTATCGGATCATCAACGGAGTAAAGGGATCAATTACATTACCCGATCTCCATCGACACACATTCCCAGAATCTTTATTTGTAGCAAATCCTTCTTATTATGGTTTTATTGTACAGGTCAAAATCGTGTTATATAAAGGAAAGAAAATGAGTCTTGTTTCATACTATTTGTTCTCCGTTGCCCTTCTTGAAAGATACTTGTAATCTCAAGCACTCTTTCTAACCACAAATATTCTGATGGCGAACACACACACACACACACACACACACACACACACACACACACACATATATATATATATATATATATATATTATAATATATATTATATATATATATATATATATATATATGCATGTGCGTGTGTGTGTGTTCGCCATATAAATAAATAATATACATAATTTTTTATTATTTATTTATTTATATGGCGAACACACACACACGCACATGCATATATATATATATTATATATATATATATATATATATATATATATCTATATATATATATATATATATATATATATATATTATATATATATATATTATATATATATATATATATATATATATATATAAATATATAATATAATTAATATAAATATATAAATAAAGATACTTGTAATCTCAAGCACTCTTTCTACCCACAAATATTCCGATGGCGAACACACACACACACACACACCACACCACACACACACATATATAAATATATATATTATATATATATATATTTATAAATATTTATTTATTTATTTATTTATTTAATTGACGAACACACACACACACCACACACACCACACACACACAACATATAATCGTGTCTCCCCACACGATTTTTCGTCGGTCGTTATGTCGTTTCAGACTCTTCGTACGGATCTTGTCCGCAATGGCTTTTTCATCATCGCCCCATACGCACGTCTCGTACACTCCGTGCGCTCCAGAGCCTCACGGGAGGGCCGACATCTTTCAACGCCGGCAACTCAATGCCAGACTTTGTCCACTACGTCGAAGGCTCCCCTGACGTCTTCACGATGCCTACGACAGTCGATGCTGTCTCGCCACCCTTCTATATGCATGACGTCTTTACGACGTCTTCTCGATGCCCTTACGGTGCCTTGCAATGCGTCGCATTGTCGGCCGTCGTTTATATCCATGGTAGAATGGTGCCGGTCCTCGATCGTCCGTGCGGCATCCTAGCTTTTAAGTTTTCATACATGGGCGCCCCATTCAGACCCACGCTAGCTCAGATCATGGCCATTTGTGGATGCCCCGCATCGCAAAGGCCAGACTCATCATCGCCATATATATAATATATATATATATATATATATATATATATATATATATATATATATATATATAGACACACACACACACATATATATTATATATTTGTGTGTGTGTGTGTGTTCTATATATATATATATCTATATAATATTATATATATATTATATATATATATATATATATATATATAGATAGAGAGAGAGAGAGAAACACACACACTATATGTATACACACATATATATATATATATATAGACACACACCACACATACACACACACACACACAACACTATACTAGTCACATTAACTATCCAACTCAATCTAACATAAAAAGACTAAATCTTCCTACTAAGTAATATTTTAATAACTTAAAAGTATCATATTTAATTCTGGAAAAATAGTTAGAAATATTTTATAATAATATTTAGTGTATTCTATTCATAGAAAATAGCGACCGATATCTTATTTTGATTCTATATCAATAGTCATTAACTTGGTTCACAATCTTGGTCCCAAAACCATAATTTTTTTAATAAACTTTAATTCTGTAAAAACTTTATAAATAGGTGAAAATATGATTTTCATATCAAAATTTTCACAAAAATGAACCTAGATAAGTCTCACCAAGTTTCAAGTCGATAGACACATAGATCCTATGTTTTTCGGTGATTCGATAATGATATGACAAACTCGAATTTTATTAATATATCTAATCTCAGTTAATTGTTGGAAATATATTCAGTGGAAAGCTTAGGATGTCTAGAGTCTTACCAAAACTACGAGAGGGGTCAAGTGGTCCACAAGTTGTCGAAAACTCTTACACAAAATATGGTTTAGTCGGGACACATATTCATAAAATGCTTGCCCCGACCAAAATGGATCAAACCATGCCCTCAAATTCTATCGGGAGGTAGATGATGTTGGGAAAGAAACGCGGAAACCTTTCCCCAAACCGGAGAGTACCTGCGAGAGGACCGAGCAATACAACGCACGAACCCAAAAACAATCACACAAAAACAATCCACGCAGACACAGAGAATTTTTGACGTAGAAACCCTTGCGGGAAAAACCACGGGACGATCGGATCCAACCCTGAGAAGCCTCCACTAATGGAATAGAAGAATTACACCCTCTACAAACTCCTCCCGATCCAAATCGGATCCCCAACACTCAGAGATAAGAACAATGATTACAAGGCTACGAAGACGCGAACGACGAGTAGAGATTACCCGAACACGATCTCCTTCGAACAGCGACCTTCAATCCTTCGTCTTCTTCTCCAAGTTGCAATGGCACTCTTGCCTCCTTCTCTCTCTAAAAAGTTGTGTTACGTTGCGATAATGAGTTAGGGTTGAAAAAACTCAATATATCTTCCTAATCCCGCAACCAACCTGGACCGTTGGATTAGATCCAATGATGAAAACTCATCCTGAAATTCGCTTCAGCCCCCGACGACACAGAGTTCGGCCAGAACTCTGTGTCGAGCAAACAGAACCTCACGCCAACATTCTGGAAGCGCCAGACCGAGTTCGGCCAGAACTCGGCCTGGATCGAGTTCGGGCCGAACTCGGATCCCCTACTTCCAGCAGCTCCAGCAGCAACAGCAGCAACGTCGTCGCCTACTTCCCGAGCTTCTCCGACATCGGACGGCGCTCGTCGCACTCCGGGGTCTTCTCCACATAGGTTGGGAACCCCATCCACTCCAACAAATCTCCCCCTTCACAACTATGGGGAGGATGTCGTCATCCCGACGACCTGCCTGCAGTACTCAAACTTCTCCCTTGGTAGAATCTTCGTGAACATCGCTCCTTTCATCTGTATGCACCTTCTCAAGCTCCGCGTCCTTCTTCTCAACCATCCCGTATCCAATGATACCGGTCTCGATGTGCTTGGACCGGCTATGAAACTCTGATTCTTCACAAGGTGGATCATACTCTGACTGTCGCAAAGCAACGTATACTGCTCTTGCTTCAGTCCCATTTCCTGTAATAGCTTCTTCCATCCTAACAGCTCCTTGCAAGCCTCTGTCGCCGCAATGTATTCCGCCTCCGTCGTCGACAAGGCAACACACTTCGCAACCACGACTGCCACGATACTGCTCCTCCCGCAAACATCATCACGTAGCCCGAAGTCGATCGCCTCGTGTCTACATCTCCAGCCATATCAGCGTCGGTATACCCAACCAGCTTCGGCTCGTCACCACCAAAGGAAAGTCTCCAACCAGCAATGCCCTGAAGATATCGTAGAATCCACTTGACCGCACTCCAATGTACCCTTCCAGGATTTGAAAGATACCTGCTAACCGTACCAACTGCATGAGCAATATCTGGCCTCGTACACACCATAGCATACATCAGCTTCCCCAGCTGAGGCATATGGAACCCGCTCCATATCTTCTTTTTTGTCCTCGGTAGATGGACACTGTTCCTCAGTGAGCTTAAAGTGAGCCACGAGGGGGGAACTCACTTTCTTCGATCCGTCCATCCCGAAACGCTGAAGTACCCGGTGAATGTACTTCTTTTGGGACAAGTATAGCAGCTTGGACTCTCTCTCTCGGCTGATCTCCATCCCAAAATAGTCTTCGCTGCGCCCAAATCTTTCATAGAGAAGGCTGCGCCAGTTGGCGCTTCAACTCCGCTATCCTAGTGGCATTCCGACCCACTAATAGCATATCATCAACATAGAGCAACAAAATGATGAAATCATCATCGGCAAAATACCTCACAAATGCACAATGATCCGACGTCGTCCGTGCATAACCATGCTCCCCCATAAACGACTCGAACTTTCTGTACCACTGCCTCGGAGCCTGCTTCAGACCATACAAGCTCTTCCTCAACCGGCAGACCAAATGTGACTTGCCCTTCTCGCAGAATCCCTCTGGCTGCTCCATGTACAACTCCTCCTCAAGATCACCGTGGAGGAATGCCGTCTTCACGTCCATCGCTCGACCTCCAAGTCGAAACTGGCTGCTAATGCTAGCACCACCCGGATAGACGAATGCTTGACGACAGGCGAAAAGATCTCATCATAATCCACGCCTTTCCGCTGACCGTAGCCCTTGACTACCAGCCTCGCTTGTATCGAGGGCGAGTAGCATCTTCCGTCTGCTTCACTCTAAACACCCATCGATTCTTCAAAGCCTTTTTGCCCTTTGGCAATCGCACCAGATCATAAGTGGAATTGGTGTACAAGGAAATCATCTCTCCTGCATAGCACCATCCACTCCTCCTGCCTGTGTTCGTCTTCCATAGCCTCTGCGAAACTTTCGGGCTCCCCCCGTCAGTCAATAGCACATACTCATCTGGTGAGTACTCGTAGATGGTCGACGATCCCTGTCACTCCTTCTCAGTGGAGCCACTGTGCTAGCTGTATACCGCAGCCTCCGCCCCTTCAGGAACTACCTCTCCGGCATGCTCATCCTCCTGAGGGACACCCTGACCACCATCAGCAGGCTGATGATCAAGGTTGGAGCAACTCCATGTACCGGCTCCCCCATAACGGATCCTCTGCGATGTCCTCTGGAAACTGCTCGAAGCAAAATGACTCTAACTCAGGCAATTCCTCAACCTCAGAAGGCGTCTCGGAATCCTGAGTGTTGGTCATGGTCTGATCCTCGACGAACACCACATCCCTGCTTCTGTAGAGCTTTTCTTCCACTGGGTCGTAGAGTCTATAGCCAACTCATCCCGATCGTAGCCGACAAGACGCATCACCTCGTCTTCGGCTCAAGTTTGGTCCTCTCGTCCTTCGGTACATGCACGAAGGCTTTACAACCAAACGCCCGCAGGTGATGACGGCTCTTTGCCGTACCATACTTTATCAGGCACATCACCCTGCAAAGGAGCACTAGGAGACAAATTAATAATATAAGCAGCTGTGAGAAGAGCCTCACTCCAATAACTGCCCGGCAAGTTTGCTTCTGACAGCAAACACCGCACCCTCTCCATCAGTGTCCTGTTCATGCGCTCCGCTACACCATTGAGCTGAGGTGTCTTTGGCGGAGTCTTCTGGTGTCGTATCCCTTACTCTCTGCAATACGCATCAAAGGGACCGATGTATTCGCCGCCATTGTCGGACCGAACACACAACAACTTCTTGTCCGTCTTCCTTTCAACAGAGGCCTGAAACTCCTTGAAAGTAGGCAGCACCTGATCCTTGGTCTTTAAGGCATAGACCCAAACCTTCCTGGAACAGTCATCAATAAAATTCACAAAGTAAGAAGCACCACCAAGAGATTTTACCTTCATAGGACCGCAGACATCCGAGTGAATCAACTCGAGCAACGCCGGCTTCCTCGAACTTGGGTGACTTTGGAAAGACACCCTATTTTGCTTTCCAGCTAAACAGTGCGTGCAGTTCTCCAACTTTGTAGACCTGAGCCCCGGAATTACTTTCCTGTTCACCAAGTAGCTCATCCCCTTCTCGCTGATATGGCCGAGCCGCCTGTGCCATAACTCGGTAGACGCATCACTGACTGCGTTCACCTCCTGTGCCCCCTCTGCGCTTCCCTCCATATAGTAGAGACCGGACTTCTTGCTTCCTCTGGCAATCACCATCGAACCTCTGGAAAGTTTCCACTGACTATTCCCGAAGAGAATGAAGAATCCCTCGTCATCCAACCTTCCAACCGACACCAGGTTGAAACGGATATCAGGGACATGACGAACATCCTTGAGAACAAGAACCGCACCCGTCTTCGTTCTCAAATGCACATCTCCAACGGCAACCGCCTTCGACACATCTCCGTTGCCCATCTTCAACACGCCGCAGTCGCCTGTCGTGTAAGTGGCAAACAGTGCCTTATTGTGAGATACATGTGCTGAAGCCCCTGAGTCCACCAGCCAAGAATTGTCATCGCAGGCGAGGTTAGTAATGACCTCATCACCTACGACGATCACATCGCCTCCATGCACCGAGGCCGCCGCTGTAGTGTTCTCTTCTTGCTTCCCCTTGTCGCCCTTCTTCTCTCTCTTCCAAGCGAAACAATTCCGCTTGATATGGCCCTTCTTACCGCAATGGTAACACTCCGAGTCCTCGTAACGACCCTTGGACTTCCCCCTGCTCTTGTCTCTGCCACCACCTGGACCCCTGCTTTTGCCCCTTCCGCGGCTCTCTGAAACAAGTGCCTCTGAGTGGTGGGATGTGGATGAAGTGCCCTGAGAACGTCTCCGCATCTCTTCATTCAACACCCCGCTCTTGGCAAACTCCAGACTGACCACGCCCTCTGGAGCAGAAACGATCATAGATACTCGTACGGTCTCCCACGAGTCTGGCAATGTACACAGCAACCACAGTCCCTGAACTTCGTCGTCGAACTTGACTCCCATAGAAGATAGCTGGTCAACCACGCCCTAGAAATCACTCAAGTGATCCGTAATAGACGCCCCATCTTTGTACCGCAGACCCATCATCGTCCGGATCAGGAACAACTTATTTACCCCGGTCTTCTTCACGTACAAAGATTCCAGCTTATCCCATAACGTCTTCGCGTGCTCAATATTGGCAACGTGGTTGTACACGTTCTCGTCAACGAACTGCCTGATGTATCCGCATACCTGTATATGCTCGAATTTCTAGTCCTCCTCGGATTTATCACTGGGCTTCTCGGATGCAAATACGGGCAGATGCAGCTTCTTGACGAACAGCAAATCCTTTATCTTGCTCCGCCAATAATGATAGTTTGTGCCATTCAGATTCACCATGCGCACCGGCTTCGCGTCCATCTCTCCTCTCTGGTTCCTCTGTCAACTCCTGACACCCTTTGAACCCAAAGCTCTGATACCACTCTGTTGGGAAAGAAACGCGGAAACCTTTCCCCAAACCGGAGAGTACCTGCGAGAGGACCGAGCAATACAACGCACAAACCCAAAAACAATCACACAAAAACAATCCACGCAGACACAGAGAATTTTTGACGTGGAAACCCTTGCGGGAAAAAACCACGGGACGATCGGAGTCCAACCCTGAGAAGCCTCCACTAATGGAATAGAAGAATTACACCCTCTACAAACTCCTCCCAATCCAAATCGGATCCCCACAACACTCAGAGATAAGAACAATGATTACAAGGCTACGAAGAGCGAGAACGACGAGTAGAGATTACCCGAACACGATCTCCTTCGAACAGCGACCTTCAATCCTCCGTCTTCTTCTCCGAAGTTGCAATGGCACTCTTGCCTCCTTCTCTCTCCAAAAAGTTGTGCTACGTTGCGATAATGAGTTAGGATTGAGAAAACTCAATATATCTCCCTAATCCCGCAACCAACCTGGACCGTTGGATTAGATCCAATGATGAAAACTCATCCTGAAATTCGCTTCAGCCCCCGACGACACAGAGTTCGGCCAGAACTCTGTGTCGAGCAAACAGAACCTCACGCCAACATTCTGGAAGCGCCAGACCGAGTTCGGCCAGAACTCGGCCTGGGACCGAGTTCAGGCCGAACTCGGATCCCCTGCTTCCAGCAGCTCCAGCAGCAACAGCAGCAACTTCGTCGCCTACTTCCCGAGCTTCTCCGACATCGGACGGCGCTCGTCACACTCCGGGGTCTTCTCCACATAGGTTGGGAACCCCATCCACTCCAACAGATGACACGTATAGGAACTCACTAGTTTTTGTTTTGTGTCAAACAGATACCAAAAAGCTAGAAAAAAAATGCATGCACAAAGTGGACTAACCTGTTATTAGGTATTTGATCCGACTGGGTTGTGCTCGGTTTTGGGGCTTCCACCGCCCAGAAAGTTGCCATGGCCGTGCGAGGGCTTGATTTGGTCGAAGTGGAGGATTTGGAGGTGTCTATGATGAAGGTGAAAGGGTAAAAAGGTTTAGGAAAGGGGTGTTTTTGTCGGGTTTCAAGAAGAGGGTGTGCGCGATTTTTGAAGCTAGGCGCTCGGGTTTTAAAGGAGGGGGTTGTATGGATGGTTTTGAGGGTCTCAAAATATAGAAAAATCAAAGTTTAAAGGTCTAGAATTCATATGGAGGTGGTTTGGTAAGATTTGAATGAAATTTGATAATTAAATCAAAAGATACAAATAGATATGTTCTAAAAGAATTTAAATACAAATCCATATTAGGAAAGTTGTTATGGAGTTGATTTAAAAATACATTTAATTAATGTGGCTGCACCTTAATTCATAAAAATTAGTACAAAATATGTCTAACAGGTTAGGGAACCCTAGAATAGGTTCTACGAACCCTATTTGGACTAGTTTTGTGCCTGTGGAATTATTTGGATCGATTTGAGTCCAATAAATATATGGTTGCGTCTTGTGTGTCATTTAAAAATAAATAGCACATGGAAACTTGATTGAGGAGCACACTATTGGTATGTGTGTAGTAGGCTAGTGGTAGTCTCCGAGCATCGATGATGAACAGGGCTAAATCGGGATGGCCATTCTATCGGTCGAAAATGTTGATGAAATGTCAAAGATAGCTAGAATAGTGTCACGAACAACTCAGGATTGAAAATTAGAGTTTTTGGTCTCGCGATAGGGACTTAGAAGAGTATCAGAAAAGTTATATATAGGATCGATTTTTATTTGATTTATATTTTGATTTAAATCAAGATTTCAAGTAGAGATTTAGTTGGTATCGGAGGAATCTGAATTGGATTTGTAGCATCCGCTACCAAAATTTTTAATTGAATACCTTAATAGCGCACAAAATAAGATATGCGGTGCTTGAAAGTGTTTAGACAGAGTTCTTTAATAACTTTCAGTAGTTTAAATGAACCAATATGGCTAGAAAACATCCAGGTAGGTTGGGACTAGTAGTATACGACCCTAATTTAGCCTTAACTTTACTATTTTAGATGCATGATAATAAATTTAATATAGATCACATGAGTTAGAAGTTTTGGAGTTTTTAAAAATATAGAGAATTAATTTATATTTGTTTAATTTAATAATTTCAAAAGAATTATATATAAATATTTTTAACTTTATAGTAAATATATATTTCTATATTTTGACTTGGAATCTTTAACAATGTATATTAATATAACCTCTTTGTATTAGGATTTTAGGTTAAGATTTTATTATAGGTTTAAATATATATCAGTAATGTTACTATATAAATTTTCTATTAATAGAAAAACAAAGATTTTTAATCATACTTATGACTAATCCCATAGAATTTAAATAATTTTATATTATATCTTGTCACATATTTGATTATATGTTTAAATATATAATAGAAATGTTATTTTGTGTGTGTGTGTGTATATATAATATATATATATATATATATATATATATATATATATATATATATATATATATATATATATATATAATCCAATTCAAATTCAAATTTATCCTTATATATATATATATATATATATATATATATATATATATATATATATATATATATATATTAAAATATATATAATATATATATATATATATATATATATATATATATGGGGAAGCGGATCAAAAGCCCCCTTAGAAAACTCCCTAACCCCCCCCCCCCCCCCCACTCTCAGCCGTAATTTAATGTTAATGTTAATGTTAATATTAATGTTAATATTAATATTAAATACTAAAATTAACATTAAACTCAACATTAAAATTAATATTAACATTAACACTAACACTAACATTAATATTAACATTAACATTAATATAAAAATAAAGATAAAAATAAATATTAACATTAACATTAATATTAACATTAATATTAATGTTAATATTACATTAACATTAAACATTATTATTAACATTAATATTAACATTAAATTACGGCTGAGAGTGAGGGAGGTTTTTAGGAGATTTTCTAAGGGGGACTTTTGATCCGCTCCCTATATATATATATATATATATATATATATATATATATATATATATATATATATATGGTATGTTTACCATACGAGAATGTAAATGACTTTACTGTGAAAACGTAAGAGAGAGGAAGAGGTTACAACTAGTTTATAAATTCAAATTTGTTGTAAATGACTTTATTGTCCATGTAGAAATAATTTTTTAGCTAAATGTACATAATCCGAATACCCCTGGTATGTATATATAGGATTAGAAGATTTAAAAAAGATAAATTTGACTATCCCGTTTAAATCTTCTAACCATTAGGCTAGAGGTCATTTGCCTCTCTCTCTCTCTCCCCCCCCCCCCTCTCTCTCCTCTCCTCCTCTCTCTCTCTCCTCCTCTCCTCCCCCCCTCTCTCCTCTCTCCCCACCCCCTCTCCTCTCTCTCTCTCCTCTCTCTCTCTCTCATATATATATATATATATATATATATATATATATAAGAGAGAGAGAGAGAGAGAGAGACAGAGAGAGGAGGGGGAGAGAATATATATAATATATATCTATATATATATATATATATATATATATATATATATATATATATATATATATATAAAAATATATATATATATATATATATATATATATATATATATATATATATATGCGGATCAAAAGTTTTCCTTAGAAAATCTCCTAAAAATCCTCCTCACTCTAATCCGTAATTTAATGTTAATATTAATGTTAATGTTAATATTAATGTTAATATTAACATTAAATACTAAAATTAACATTAAACTTAACATTAAAATTAATATTAACATTAGTATTAACATTAATACTAACATTAACATTAACATTAATATATAAAAATATAAAAAAAATTAATATTAACATTAATTTTAACATTAATATTAACATTAATATTACGAATTAGAGCGAGGGGGATTTTTAGGGGGTTTTCTAAGAGGGGCTTTTGATCCGCTCCTATATATATATATATATATATATATATATATATATATATATATATATATATATATATATTGGGATGAAAGGAAGTGTATACTAACGTGGGTCAAGAGAATGGTTACATGACAGGTTACAAAAGTGTCGTAGCACGACTGCAGCCAGTGGCCGACAGGATAACGGACCACGAACAAAAGGGAAACACAAAACATCAAAACTAAACTCAAAATGGCAAGCAAAAGGAAACCCACGATTCACCATTCACCTGATCTGGCTTCCAGAAGAGAAACCGAGGGGGTGAAGATGTATCCAGGGCCGACCCTGGGGTAAACCTGACAAGACTTCGGGCTTGGGCAACCCCCCTCCATAGGGCAACCCCCCCAGGCCATTTAATTTTCTTAGGACCGGTACAATAAAAATTCAAATTAAACATTTATCTTTTAATAAGGATAAAGGGCAACAAAAATTAGCTCCGGCTAAGGCAACCCAAACTGCGGGGCCGGCCCTGGATGTATCTAAGCCCTGGAGCACTGTCTCGATAATTCGCTAATCAGCTGGTCAAGCGAGAAAGAGGAGGATGTGCCCTCGTATCGCTGTTTGTTCCTTTTTTCCACAGTACCCAAATGATCGCCGAGGCGGCTGCGTCGTGCTGTTGCTTACAAGGGTTCTTCTTCCAAGCAACTAAACGAGAGAATAATTGGCCTCTGGAGATGTACGAGATATCACAGGAAGATTGGAAATGTTCCCAAATGAAGTTTGCCATTGGGACGGCTGATAGAATGTGATTGAGACTCTCAACGTCTGGGACGATGCAGCATTGGCACTTTGAAGTGATAGGGATACCCGACCTTCGCAAATATCATCGGTGGGGATCTAGTGTTGAACCGCTCTCTAGACAAGAATAGACCATTTTGTCGGAATCCATTTGATCCATGTCGAAAACGGGCCATGGGGACCCAGATCGACGCGTAGGGAGATTTCCCACGCCGAACTGGAAGTGAAGGGGCCATCCAGTGAGAGGTCCCATGTGAAAGAGTCCCTTTGGTCGTAAGGCTACAGGTCGTCCGCTACAATCCCGACCGCCATCGCCTGCCCGAATAGCTTCTCAATGCGCAAAAAGTCCCAATTGTCTGTTGACACAAAGTCACAGTCAACCAAATATTGATAACATTGACTAAATAATACTTGTGATAATTCAATACGACACACGACGACTATATTCTGCTTAAGCCAGACGACAGCTCAGTTGTGGAAATACAAGTCGTTTTTGCGTCTGTATTTTTATATTTATTGAGTCTAGAATGATTGTAAGCTGAGTTATGCTGGGCTCTTGAGACTCAACCCACAACCCATCCAAAATCCATAAAGCTCCACATCCAAACTTAGCCCATTGGACCCTTGAACCAGTTCTGTGCTCTGGAGCCGAACTCTGCCTCCATGCAGAGTTCGGGCCGAACTCTGTCCCCTAAAAATCAGCACCCTAATTTTTAGAGTTGGCTGGTTGCTAGTTGTCCAACGGCCAATTTTTTGAAAATTCCTACCAGAATTCTGGCCGAATTCTGACTGTTAAAACCTATAAATATGCCAAGAATTCTCTCATTTTCAATTATCCAATCTTCTCTTCTCTTCTCTCTTAAGCTCAATATAAGCCATACCCTTCTCATCTACTAGCCACAAGTTTTCTAAGTCTCGAGTACTCAGCATCTCTCAGTTAGGAGTCTTGTGCAAGAGTTCAAGAAGTCGCTTAGAAAATTTCAAGCATCGCCACTGCGATCCATTGTAAGAAGTTGACGTGCTCTTCTGAAGTAAAGGCACGGGGTGTAATTACTATTTTATAAATAGTAGATTTAATCCTGAGCTAGAGTTCTCAGGCCTGGACTAGTCCTCCACGAGGGAAACCAGGTTAAAATCGGCTGTGTTTGCGTATGCTCTCTTGCTCCTTGTTTATTTTCTGCATTTACTCTGATTATTTTTAGATCGTGAAAGAGTTGGTTTTTTAATTGGTTATTATTGCTATAACTCTATTCACCCCCCCTCTAGAGTTGCCATCTGTTCTTCAATTGGTATCAGAGCTCTGTTCTCTTTACAAGGACTTACATCCTAGAGCTGATCCATGGCAACCACACAATCCTTGATTTTCAATCACGGTGAAGGACAGTCCACTCATAGGCCTCCCCTATTTGATGGAACTAACTACACGTATTGGAAAACAAGGATGAGTTTTTATCTCAAGTCGTTAGACTTTGACCTGTGGACTATCGTCACTGACGGTTACAAAAAGCCCGTCAGAATAGTTGTCAATGGCGATCTCGTTGAGAAATCACATGACAAATATTCTGACGAGGAGAAGAAACAGGCAAGTCTTGACGCGAGAGCTATTAATGCTTTATTTTGTGCTATAGACAGGAATGAGTTCAACAGGGTATCTACATGCACCACATCTCACGAAATATGGAAACTTCTAGAAGTGACGCATGAAGGAACCACCCAAGTCAAGGAATCTAAGATAAGCCGTCTCACTCAAGAATACGAGGCTTTTAAGATGAAGCCAAACGAGACGATCACGCAAATGTTCACAAGATTCCTCGACATCATCAACCCCCTGTCTTCACTTGGCAAGCAATATTCAAATCACGAGAAGATTCGCAAGCTACTTAGGGGGCTACCAAAAATTTGGAACCCTAAGGTGACAGCCATCATAGAAGGAAATGATCTCACAATCATGTCCATGGAGACCTTGATGGGAAAGCTAATGACACATGAGCTTGACCTCAAGGACTTCGAAGAGCCTGCTCCTAAGGCTAAGGAGATCGCACTCAAAGCGCACCGACGAAGGACTGAACCCGAAGAGACGGATGATTACAACTCAGAAGATGATGATCAAGCCCTTATGGTCCGCAACTTCAAGAAATTCCTTCGTTTCAATAGAAGAAAGAAGGAACCTCAAGAAGATGGCGAAGAAGCGCCAACCTGCTATGGATGCAAGAAGACTGGGCACATTCGAAAAGACTGTCCATTCTTGAAGAAAAGCAACCGCTATGAGAAGCCATACAAGAAGACTTCCTCAAAGAAATATGCCAACACAAGCATTTGGCATAAAAGAGAAGCTAGTGACTCCGAGGAAGAAAAGGACTCTCCTCAAGATACGGCCAATATGTGCCTAATGGCGACGTCCGACAAGGTATCAAACGAAACTCTTGACGACTTCACTTTTGATGAACTTGGCGATGCTTTCACCGATTTACTTAGTGATCATAAAAAGGTCATTGGTAAATACAAACAAGCCAAGGACAAAATCAAAAGTCATGAAGTCAAAATACAAAGACTTTCTCTATTACTTGACAATATTAGAGACACTACAACCACGGATGTCACTGATGAGGTATCTAAGCTTAAAATAAGCTTACATGATGCCGAGGTACGTATTGAGCAACAAACACAAGATATCACAACACTAAACACGGACCTTGCAGAAGAAAAGAGCAGACACAAGATTACTATTACTAAGATGCATGGTTTGAATGCTAAGATTACTGAATTACAAGCTGTCTCTAAGAAACTAGAGACTAGATTGGGAAAACAGGTTGCTCAACCTCAAACCCAATCACATGAGACACACACAAAGCATGACACAACTCATACTAGTCAACCACGTTATCCTCATGCTGCTCACAATCATGCTTACATGTACACACATTTTCACAAAGGACACAAACCACATGCACGTAGAAATAATCATCATATGTCACAAAATCATCATAGATATTATCATCACCATGTTGCACAAAGACACAATCAACATCACTCTATATAGACATCATCATGCCATACCATATAGACAATATCACCATGCCACTCCACATAGTCATCATCACCATACTGAATCTACATATCATCAATATTCTGCTTATAGACATCATCAGCATGCTCCTAATGTAAATAGGAATGCTACATGTACTTATTGTGGTTTACATGGACACATTTCACCACAATATAGAATTAGAAGATTAGTAGATAGAAAGATATATGCATGGTTTCCAAAAACTAACTCTTTAGGACCCTCAAGAACTTGGGTACCAAAGGTCACATCTACTCTTGATGTAGGTGGACCTTCCCTCCTCAACTAAGAGTAAGTGGATTCTAGATAGTGGATGCTCGCGGCATATGACGGGAGACGCATATCTTTTCGCATCACTATCGATGAAGAGAGAAGGATATGTATCCTTCGGTAATAACCTAAAAGGTTATATTATAGGTAATGGTAATATTGGTTATCCTCCCTCTCCCGTAATAAAGGATGTCCGTCTAGTGACCGAGTTAAAGCATAACCTACTCAGCATTAGTCATCTTGCTGACCATGGATATGACATTAACTTTGGACAAAATAAATGCCTTATTTATGATAGGTCAACGGAAGACATTGCTTTTGAAGGGGTAAGAGAGGATAATATTTATATTTTCTATTTGTCTGGAAATACTAACAATGCAGGTAGATGCCTATATGCTCATAAAGATGAACGACTACTATGGCACCAGCGTCTTGGTCATGCCAACATAGATACTATATCCAGGCTATCGACCAAGAAGCTAGTTAGAGGCTTGCCCGACATCACATTCAAAAAAGGACACCGTATGTGCCGAATGTGAGTTAAATAAGGCAACCAAGTCTTCTTTCCATTCCATAAACTCTGTAAGTACTACTAGACCCTTGCAACTACTCCATATAGATTTATTTGGCCCTAGTAGAGTAGCCAGTCTTGGTGGAAAACTCTATGCCTTTGTTATTGTTGATGACTTTTCAAGATTTACTTGGGTTTTCTTTCTTACTTATAAAAGTGATGCTATTTCGGTTTTTAAGATTTTTGTTAAGAAAGTTCAAAACAAAAAAGGCTACATGATTACTCGTATCCGAAGTGATCATGGAGGCGAGTTCGAAAATTTTGATTTTGAAGAGTTTTGTGATTCCAATGGATTTGATCATAAGTTTTCTTGTCCAAGAACTCCCAAACAAAATGGTGTTGTGGAGCGAAAGAATAAGACTCTTGGCGATATGGCTAGAGTCATGTTGAACAATTTTTTACTTCCGAAATACTTTTGGGCTGAAGCTGTCAGTACAGCATGCCACATTTTAAATAGGGTGCTTATTCGTCATATTACTAAGAAAACACCCTATGAGCTTTGGTTTGGGAGAACCCCAAATATTTCTTATTTTAGAGTTTTTGGATGTAGATGTTTTATCCTTAACACCAAAGACAACTTAGACAAATTTGATGCCAAAGCTGACGATGGTATTTTCCTTGGCTATGCGGCCAAGAGCAAGGGATATAGAGTTTTTAACAAATGCTCTTTAATTGTGGAAGAGTCTACAAATGTGACTTTTGATGAAGATAACAGTACTGCAGCTACTCTTAATGATGATGTTGAGCCATCAACGTCTACTCCAATGAACACCACAACCGAAACAAATTCTCTGGAAAGCTTGCCTAAGAAATTCTCTTTCAAGCCATCACATCCAGAAAATTTGGTAATCGGTGAGGTTTCACGTAGAGTAACTACTAGATCATCATTAAGAGACTCTATTGTTAGCACTGCCTTTATTTCACAAACTGAGCCGAAAAACATTTTAGAAGCCTTCAATGATGAATTTTGGATTTCTGCTATGCAAGAAGAACTCAACCAATTCGAGAGGAGCCAAGTATGGGAACTTGTTCCTAGACCGATTAATCACTCGATTATTGGTACTAAATGGATTTTTAGAAACAAAGTGAATGAAGATGGTTCAGTCACACACAACAAAGCTCGTCTAGTAGCCCAAGGATACAACCAAGAGGAAGGTATCGACTACGATGAGACGTATGCTCCTGTTGCTAGATTAGAATCCATTCGGATGCTTTGTGCATTTGCAAATTTTCAAAATTTCAAATTATTTCAAATGGATGTTAAAAGTGCTTTCTTGAATGGTTTTATTAAGGAGAAAGTTTATGTAAAACAACCCCCTGGCTTTGAAAATCACAAATTTCTCGACCACGTGTTCAAGCTAAAGAAAGCGCTATATGGCCTCAAACAAGCCCCTAGAGCTTGGTATGAATGGCTAAGCAACTTCTTGCTTGAGAAAGATTTTTCAAAAGGAAAAATTGACACTACACTTTTCATAAAGTCTTTCAAAGACACTATTCTTTTAGTACAAATATATGTAGATGATATTATTTTTGGTTCTACTGATGAAACCCTTTGTCAAGATTTTGCCAAGTATATGCAGACCGAGTTTGAGATGAGCATGATGGGGGAGCTCAACTACTTTCTTGGGCTGCAAGTCAAACAAATGTCAAATGGAACCTTCATCTGTCAGTCGAAGTATACAAAGGACATGCTAAAGAAATTCGACCTTGATAACGTCAAACCAATCAGCACTCCTATGGCTACTTCAACCAAACTTGAACCAGATGATAGCGGCAAACTCGTAGATCAACGTAAGTATCGAGGTATGATAGACAGTTTACTCTATCTTACTACTAGTCGCCCTGATATAATGTTTAGCGTTTGCCTGTGTGCTAGATATCAAGCGAATCCTAAGGAATCACACATGACCGCAGTTAAGCGTATCTTTCGATACCTTAAGGGTACAGTTACAGTGGGCCTATGGTATCCTAAGTCAACATCCTTTGACCTCATTGGTTACTCTGATGCTGACTTCGCCGGATGCAAGGTCGACCGTAAAAGTAAGAGCGGCACGTGTCATTTATTAGGAAAGGCTTTAGTCTCTTGGTTTAGCAAAAAGCAGAATTCTGTCGCACTATCCACAACAGAAGCTGAATACATAGCAGCTGGACGTTGTTGTGCACAAATTCTGTGGATAAAGCAAACCCTTGAAGACTATAATTTATCTTTCATGCATATTCCAATCTTTTGTGACAACACTAGTGCAATAAATCTTACTAAGAATCCCATTTGTCACTCACGCATGAAGCACATTGAGATACGACACCACTTTTTGCGTGATCATCAGCAAAATGGCACGATTAACTTAGAATTTATTGACACTGATCATCAGTTAGCAGACTTCTTCACTCAAACCATTATCCGAAGAGCGCTTCAATTTTCTTTGTCGTGAACTTGGAATTTTAGATGAAGCTGTTATAAATTAAAAATAAACCTGCGTAAATATCGAATATATTGTGATTCTCTTATGATGAACTTGCTATGGGTACAAGCCGAAAGGGTCCTTCTGACAACAAGGCGTAAAAGCCTAAGCGACACGGTGCACTAGTCCTTAGGACTACCGCTAGCTGGGATCCGGCCCCTGCAGCTAACCCATGGCAGCTTCAAAATATTGAATTATGATATAATTCCTTGTTTATTACATGGTTCATTTTTTATTTATCACTCGCTGAAATACTAATTTTTCAAACTTTATATTACTGCTTTGAACTCACAATCTGCTATCCATCTATTTACTTATTGGATCTTTTTCTGTACTTATACTCATGTAATATATTGGTTTTTATCTTTACTTAACCAATTTTTGACTCAACTCAGCATGATTCATGTTCTGTCCCCAGGATCCGAAATTCGGGCCGAACTCTGTCCCTACCAGAGTTCGGGCCGAATTCGGCCTGCCTATTCCAGAACCGGGAACAGGCTCAGCCGTTGATCCAATTGTTGATCCAATGGTCATAAATTGACCCGACCAAGAGAAACCTTCCCCTTTATTTCGGTTTCTCTTCCCTCTTCTTCCTTCTTACCACCTTTTCTACTTCTCCAACTCAAAACCCTAACCCTAGTTTCTCCTTTCTTGTGCTCCATTCTTCCCCAAACTCAAGGAGGAGGCTTGGATTTCAATTCTCTTTCATAAACCTTCAATATCTTGAGGTATAACTCCTTTCTTTTCTATATCTCAAATTTCTTTATTATCTATCTATTGTGTTATGGCTCCACGATTGCTTAACCGTGGGAAGAGACTTCGGACCGAGGGCGCATCCTCGTCGAATGCTCCTCCTCCCGTTGAGCCGCCCGTTGCACCACCCGTTGCACCGGCAATTTAACAACAAACCCATCCGTTGTTCAATCCTCCACGTCCACGTGATCCAAACACTTCCGACGACCGAATTTTTATATCACTAGACGCATCCAATGAATGGTTTAGTAATTTTCGGACACGTCCGGTGTTTGCGGGACACCCCATAAACTTTACAATTTTCTCTCAATATGATGCACTCTTTAATGACCTTTGCCTTGACGAACTTGTTACCTCAAATTCGGTCATATATCGTAGTGCCATACAAATGTTTTATTGTAATTTGACTCATGATGATACTCGCATCTATTCACGTGTTGCGGGTATTGATATCTCATTTGATGATTTTGAATTAGCCGAATATCTTGAACTTCAAGAGCCAAATTCTTGGAAAAAGCTTGTTGAAGCTAGATCCTTTATCTTTTCCGAAGGGATTTCACTAGAGAGCTTCAAGGACGACCTGTATAGCCCTAACACACGTCCTCGTAAGCTCTTGGCAAAATTCCTCAATCCTTACTTCTATGAGCTTCATCGGATCATTTTCAACACCATTCTACCCAAAGCGGGCTCTACCGATGAAGTCACTTATTTTGAGATTTCAGCCTTATACCATCTCCACTTCCACGTACCCTTTAACCTTCCACGCACAATGATGGATTGGATGATCAACTGTAGGAAGAAACCGAGATCTTTGGTTTATGCCTTATACCTTCCTATGATCTTTCGTGCGTTCCATGTACCGCTTGATGAGTGTCCATTCTTACCTGCCCTGTCTTTCTCTCCAAGGCAAGGAGGCTTCACGCCGCCGTTGGCTCCCCGGTCGTGTCTGAGCATTCTGAGGATGAGCCAGATGCCCCTCCTCTCGGACAGGATCCTCCTCCTCCTCCTGCCACTCTCGAGTCTATTCAGACCATGCTCCGAGATTGTTTTGCTTTGGAGGACGATCGTTGGACTCAGCTGGATTATCGGACCACATTGCAGATGAGTGCTATCAGCAACTCGCTGCATGACATCCGGTATTCCATGTCTCGCCATCCTACCATGCCCACTCCTATAGAGCGAGATCCCGATCGTGAGGGCTTTTGTATTGATGACCCTTGGGTTCGTCGCTACATAGATCCGGATGCGGCTTTTGTGGACCCACGTCGCTCCTTTACTGATCCTTCGGACGACGTCGGGCCCTCTCGTGCTCGTTGATGGTTTTGGATTACTACTTGAGGCTGCTACTGGAGATCTTCGATTATGTTTTCTACATTCTGCTTTAGTTACTTTTATGTACTTGGCTTGTAATAGACTTATTATGCATTATGCTTTTGAGACATTGGTAGATCTATGACTCTTGGTCATTATCTTATTTTATATGCAGTTTCTTCTCCTTTACGTGTGTTTTGCCAGTTCTCATTTATCTATCTCATATTGCTAAATGCCAAAAGGGAGAGTTATGTGTATATATGTGTATATTATGTTTCTGTTTGTTTGTTTTATATATGCGTTTGTTTATATATGCGTTTGGAAGAATATTATTAACAGGCCAACAAAGATTCACAGCATTGTTCATGGGGGAGCTACTCTTAAGCTCGACACTTATTATGGGGGAGCTATGTCGTTACATGTGTCCAGGTATGGATATTGAATATACAATTATTATTTTGTCAATTATCAATATGGGGGAGATTGTTGACACAAAGTCACAGTCAACCAAATATTGATAACATTGACTAAATAATACTTGTGATAATTCAATACGACACACGACGACTATATTCTGCTCAAGCCAGACGACAGCTCAGTCGTGAAAATACAAGTCGTTTTCGCGTCTGTATTTTTATATTTATTGAGTCTAGAATGATTGTAAGCTGAGTTATGCTGGGCTCTTGAGACTCAACCCACAAGCCATCCAAAATCCATAAAGCTCCACATCCAAACTTAGCCCATTGGACCCTTGAACCAGTTCTGTGCTCTGGAGACAGAGTTCGGGCCGAACTCTGCCTCCACACAGAGTTCGGGCCGAACTCTGTCCCCTAAAAATCAGCACCCTAATTTTTAGAGTTGGCTGGTTGCTAGTTGTCCAACGGCCAATTTTTTGAAAATTTCTACCAGAATTCTGGCCGAATTTTGCCTGTTAAAAAACCTATAAATAGGCCAAAAATTCTCTCATTTTCAATCATCCAATCTTCTCTTCTCTTCTCTCTTAAGCTCAATATAAGCCATACTCTTCTCATCTACTAGCCACAAGTTTTCTAAGTCTCGAGTACTCAGCATCTCTCAGTTAGGAGTCTTGTACATGAGTTCAAGAAGTCGCTTGAAAAATTCCAAGCATCGTCACTGCGATCCATTGTAAGAAGTTGACGTGCTCTTCTGAAGTAAAGGCACGGGGTGTAACTACTATTTCACAAATAGTGGATTTAATCCTGAGCTAGAGTTCTCAGGCCTGGACTAGTCCTCCACGAGAAACCAGGTTAAAATCGGCTGTGTTTGCGTATGCTCTCTTGCTCCTTGTTTATTTTCCGTATTTACTCTGATTATTTTTAGATCGTGAAAGAGTTGGTTTTTTAATTGGTTATTATTGCTATAACTCTATTCACCCCCCTCTAGAGTTGCCATCTGTTCTTCATTGTCGCCCGACGAGAGATGTTAAATCGACATTACTACCGGGGGAAGCTATAGTGAAAAAAGAGGGAGAGCTTGCCTTTCCCTGTCCAGTTTTCATCCGGAACGTCCGCCTCACCACGACCTAAAATCAAACGGATATGGGACTCACCTCTATCTCTGCCAGAAAGGAGCCGACGCCAGATCGCGGATGCTACGCTGTTGGCGCCCAACCGGGAAGGATGAACATGGGAGAATTCCATATAGTCCGTCCATCACGAGGATTGTGTACGCAACCGCCACCAAAGCTTCACCGAGAATGCCGACGTGATGTCTCTCAGTCAGCGTAGGCCAAGCCCACCCTCCTCGGTAGGCTGCGCTACCGTGGCCCAGCTAGCCTAGCGTTTCCGTGCTCAGTCTTGCTGGTAACCCCACAAGAAACTGTTGAGGGAGTTCTTGATCACCTCCCGAACATTTTGAGGCGGATTGCAAGCCACGAGAGTGTAGACGGACATGGAACTGAGGATGTGCCTGACGAGGATGAGACGCCCTCCTAATGAGAGGAAGTTGTTGTGCCACCCGCTGATCCGCTGCTGGATCCTGGTGAGGAGGGGTTCAAAGAGGATGGCCTTTTCCTTCGCCTACAATCGATCGGGCAGCCAAGCTACGTGAAGGGGGTTGGAGACGGGGAACCCGGAGGAAGCCAAGAGCTCAATCCGCGAAGCAGGGGACGTGTCAACGTGGGCGTAGATGCAACTCTTCCTCATGTTGACCCACAGTGGTACTTGGATTATGTACATTTAGGTAAAAAAAATTATATTTACATGGACAATAAAGTCATTTACATTCTCACAAATTTGAATTTATAAAGTAGTTGTAACCTCTTCCCCTCTCTTGCGTTCTCACAATAAAGTCATTTACATTCTCGTATGGTCAACAGCTCAATGATACATAAGTTTATCATTTTCTGAATGTTTCTTTCTTCGATGGAGATTAATGGTTACAACCTTTTAGACAGAGCATGCACTTTGTAACTAGAGTTGGAAAATGTACCAATGTAATTTTCTATATTTATATGTCAAGGAAGTGAGGTTTTGAGTTTACATTTTTTCTTCATTTTATTAATTATTTTTATTAATAGAAAATATTGCCCATTTTAGTGGTATATACTGACGTTTGATATCTTTAGTGTTTCGTAATGAACTATAATTTCATTAATTATATGTGAATTTTTATTGTATATGTCTTATAGGCGAAATAAGGAAAATAATAATTTTAAAATAATTAGGACGGTTGTTATTTGTTTTGGGGAAGGACCTATTTCTATCAAAAATGCTCTTAGGTGTGAAGCTTCTCAACCCATCACTAACAAATTTGTACCAAATTATGAGGCAGTTTTAATCCTTTATAAATACTTATTTTTTGAGACGGCTTAATGAAGCGTCAAATAAATGTGAGAATTTGTAAACTTTTAAGACATATGCTTTAACCGTCACTCAAAAAAATTAGGACGATTATTTTTGTCCCTTAAGTTTTTGCTGCACCATCCTAACAGCAGTGTTCAACTTTGTCCAAATAGCGTTCCAACTAATATTTGGGACGGTTAATATATTTATTAAAATGGTTTTTAGGATTCCAAATAGCATATTTTTTGTAGAGAGCTTTTTGTTGTTGTTCCCTTTTTGCGAACCTAATTTCTCCTTTTTGCATGGCTAGGTTTTCTTGTCCTGCCAGAACTTCTATTTCAACCTCCTGGCATGTCGAATACCCGTATTGACTTTAGGCAATGGTATAAAATTTGTGCCAGTGGGGTGGTATTGATTGTTCTTCATCAAGAGTTTTTTTTCAGCAAGCAACATGAGAGAAATCAGATCTAAGAACTTGGTAAATTTCCTTTCTCTATATTGCTACTGCAAGAATAATATAAAAAGTCTTCTCCAGAATATCAGCCTCAGTCAAGTCTTCCTTATAAAATTTAAGGAGCGATTAGATTCAGCATACTTCAAAATTTTACTCATTCACAGACTTAAAATGCTGAAATTGGAGGTTTTGTTAGTCATGTCTTACTCCCGCCAAGTAAATCATCCTTTCATGGTCAAACCATTGTTCAAGAACCAACTAAAGAGTCCAATGATACCCTTCAACGAGGTATTTCATTTGCATTAATTCAAGCATGTACTTTCATATAAAAATCATGGCAATTGCCTTATAAGCTTCATTCGCCTGATTGTCGTCTTCAATTTTTTATCTTAGTTTTTTTCGAGTATGATAAAGTCGAGCTTGTTCAGGTTAAAAACTATAATTGAGGGAATAAAAATATATTAGAACTTTGGCTTCTAAGAAAAAATAGATTGATTATGTGAAACTTCTAGCTCACAATATGTAATGGTAAATTTTAGTTTTAATTTTATTGACATATTACGAACTTAAGATTCTTAAGGACTTTAGATTCTTATGAACTTCGAGTTCTAGATGAACTTAAGGTTCAATATAAACTTCGGGTTCACTTATGTACTACAGGTTAAAGATAAACTTCAGGTTTCAATATGAACTTATGAACAACAATTTCATGAACTTCATATTATATTTTTGTTTCTAACAAAATACGAAGCCTCTACATTGCTGTCAGGGTTGGACTAAACCTTCGACAAATTTTGCTTCCTGGAAAATCCTGACAACTGGGCTATTTGACTCCCTATGGTAACTCCATTATGTTGAGTTGCTATGTTTTACGGGACGACTCCATTCCAAGCAGTTTTATATTTTGCTGGACAAGTTTATTCCGTGGGCCTACTTATGTAGTGCCCTGCCACGCACAAGTTAACAAGATGAATCAATGAATGCAACAATGTTCGAACTTGGCTATGAAGCACATTGCTTGGAGTACCGCTCGGTTAAGGCAACTCTTCGTTCAGGTGAGTAGCTTCGATGAACTCGTCTCTGCTTCGCCTTCACACATAATAATTGGATGTTTTCTTACGCACTGAGTAGGTATGTTAATAGAAGAGATGAACACACATAGTTAAGAAAATAATATCGTTCCGAGTCAGATTGTGTAGAACATGGAAATATTGATCTTCATGCTTAGATAGTGCGTCACGTCAATTTTTCAAACTGGTACTCGGTCTTTCAATCTCACGAGTTGGGTAATATAGAGGAATATTTATCTAATTAATTATCAAAGTAAAAAATATGATCTAAATCATTGCTACTATTATCCCTCATATAAAAATATATCAAACTGGATTTAGTAATTTAATATTTGAACTAATAACATCTCTTTCAACTAATCTGATAGTTAAGTTAAACCTAAAAGAAAAGAACTAATGCACAAATTCTAAATAAAACTCACAACAACTAACATGGGGTTTGAACCCAATATCACTCAACTAACACCCACATTCACCATTAGTAGGCTACAACACTCTAGTGTAAGGATTTGGTAACCCATTGTATTAATCAAATAATGGAAAGACAAAAGGGACTTCTTCTTCTTCTTCTTCTTTTTTAAAAAAAAAGCACCACAACTACCATAGGCTCGAACTCTGGATCATTTTCCCAATCACTCCCTAACCAAACCAAAAGCTTCTGTGCTATATTAATCTGCTCAATCTAACTTATAATGCATGATTATAGGTAATGGCCAACTGAACTTACCCCTTGATTGAATATTCAAAGTTTTGGGTCGGCCAAAGAGATCACTCTTCCATTTAGTATTACAGCATGGCACAACCAATGTGTTCCCTGAAAATTCCTTCTTGTCCTAACTCTTCTAATTTCTTAATCAACAAAAGTGATTATATAGCTTCACCCCTTCACAGGTCCAAGCATGAGTGGTGTGTGCTTAGTATTAGTATTAATTCAACATTATTTATTTCAACAACATGCTTGCTATTGTGTCCATGCATAGTATTATATTGTTGTGTGCAACACATAAACTTGATGGTTCCATCACACCAACTAAACTCCCTACTGTTAGATGTTTCCAAGCAAAAACTAATTCCTCATTGATATTTTCTGAACACTCTCACATCATACCCACACCCGAGCATGTGGAACATACCTAGGAGAAGAGATCACAACAGTGGTTAGCTACAACGTTCACTAACTAAGCATGAACAAATAGGGTCGGCACGGATCAGTCCCTATATTCTTATAAATAACCTTTATAAGGAGTTGAAATAAACAGTGTAGAAATTTCCTATGGCAACAGGTGAAAATCTACAACCAATTATTGAGGCAGCGCGAGGAGAAGATGATTCGAGTTGCACCAGAGGAAGGAGTGGTGCCGAGAAGTTGTCGTCGAGATGTGGCCCTCCGTCGCGACCACTAGCCCGGAGAAGACGAGAGTGCGGGCACCGGCGATGATCCGAGGTAGGCTCGCTTGCCATGCCGGGCTCACACGCTCCTACTTCACGTCGGTGATTACGTGCCAATTGTTACTACTGTTCTCAATGGGCGACTGATGAGAACGCCAGAAAGCAGAGTACAATAGCGGCTAGGGTTTAGTTTTCAGAAGGGAAATAGAACAGCTTGCATATATACATATAGGAGTGGGAAGTTAGGGTTACACTTTGGTACGGGCTGGGGTTAAGGAGGAAAGGATAAGTAATACCATTGCAACAAGCTACTGAGGAGTTGGGCCAAGTTTTTCTTCGGCCGATATTCCTTCTCATTTGCTAAGTGGGCCTTAGGAGTGTTTAAGAAAATTAGTTATTATTATCTATACCAAGCTCCTCATAGTATTAGGTTTAATGAAATATTAATATCAACCAAGGATGACTCTAGCTTAATATGATGTTAAAAATTATTTTTAACACTCATATAAACAGATTAATAAGGGTAGGTAAAATATAATAATAGTACTGTTGGCATTATATATATTTATATCTTTACAGAAGTCTATACACAAATTATATGTGTAAGAAAATCTCACAATAATAATTTAAGAAAGGAAAAAAAAAATATTAATGTTTTTAGCTCATAAATAATTAATATATTAAATAAATAAATAATAAGGGGCTTACACAAATTGTCATTTCTGAGTCTCAAATGGAAAGTACGATAACATGGAATGTTCTCGACTGTAGGTCACTGAGGCAATACCTGGTTTGGGGGAGCTAAATGAGAAGTATAGAAAGAAAAGAGGAGGATTACTAGTTTTGAGTCTTATGGTCTGTAAAACTCGTCTCACGGTACCAGTATTTATATACGGATACGTATTTTGTAATGTATTTCATACTTTCTTGATTTTCGAAATGCTTTAAAAAATCCTAAATTATAGATCTTTCTTCTTGACTGGCATGCCACCAGTACACTGGAGTATAACGACCCATACTGTCCAGATGATATTTTTAATTTTAGATATTTTTTATTTTCTAATATTTTTGTGACCCCCTGTTTTCAAAATCCCGATTATTTTATTTTTTTCCCAAATCATAATTTTTTCTAATTATTATTTTGAGAACTATTATCATTGGTAATTATTTAGAAGCCTATTATTTTTTCTAATATTTTTGGAATTATTTATTTGGAAGTTATTTTATATTTTTGCCAAATGAGACAATTATCTAACTAGAATGACATTGTATACTAGTAAAGGGGTTGGCTATATTAGTAATTATTATGAGTCCATGGTAGAATGCTTAACCACTAGGATTAGATGGAAACATTCCAGAATTCCTAATTAATTAGGGATTAGTGCAAATCAATCCCAAGAATTATTCCTTGGAATCTAGCATATTCCTTAAAATATTCTTTAGAGTATTCTAAGAATATTCCCTCCTGAACCTAGGATCTTCCTAATTACATCTATAAATATCCATAATTGTCATTAGCTCTAATCATTTCCATTACCTAGTCCTAATGATCGTGTCTAGCCGTATCGACATGTCCATTCCTATTTTATTATATTTTTTAGCTATTACAATTACATCCAAGTACCTGTGTCCGACACAACACAATCCACAACAATACCAATCTCCTTCGTATCCCTCGGTCCGACCCCGAGACACTCCGACAACCGAATCTAATTCCTCATTCCTTTGTCCTGTGGACACACACAATCTAGGACACGATACATACTCTCCACAAAAACCTAAACGTAACTCTGTCACCGCTATTGCTCGGACAGTCGCCGTCCTCAGAGCATTGCAGCCACCGTCGATAATGTCCAAGCGCAGCAGTGTCTACCCTCTACCACACTAGAAAACTCTTCCACCACTAGCAATACCCTCGCCGGAGACTGCCTTGGCCATTCCCAGCCATGTCACCAGTACTGCGTCGGACCCGTCCTCGGCGTCGATCGTTGTCGCTACTCCTAGTGCCGCTTGGCTCCAAACCCTCTGGCCTTGTCGGCCCAGCATCAATCGAGCGACTCCTATTTTTGGCAGACCATTTCTCCAGACACGTCCTGGTCGACACAATAACCCGTAGCCCTACCGACAAGCGGCTACAGCTGACCACGATAACTTTTTATTGTCGATCCCTCATTGTCGACCGTCGAGAGCCTCCGTCGGAGCGCCGATCCCCAGATCAGATCAGCCAAAACACATATCTGAGCACCACTAGTGCTAAACTACCCAATATTGCCCTCCAGTTTTCTGCCACACAACCTTGCCTCCTTGTCGATCCACCAACGAGCCATCTAAAATTGTCGTTGACCCAGGATTCACACCTTCCTCGCCGAGCCTATGACGTTGAGTGCGCCACCACGAGTTTTCCCTCCACCAGATCGAAGCATGGATGCCCCTCCACTGTGATGCGACGTTGAGCCTCCTGATTGCCTCTTTGACTGTCCCAGATCCATTCGAACACTCGACACCCCTCATCTCGGCACCGTTCCACCATCGCCGTATTTTTCCTCTACCGCCCACAGCCGGAGCCTTCGAAGCATAATCTGGTGTGCTTCTCTCAAACCTTCCCTCTCTCTCGATTCTTCCTCTCCTTCTGTGTTTTTCTTTCTTTCTTGATTTTTCTTTTGTTGTTCTTGATTTTTCTGTCTCTTGGGTAGATGTGAATAGTAATAGTTGGTTTAGGCAGATTGGCAGGATCGACGGTTGGACCGGGTAATGGGCTCGATCAGAGTGGGCTGAACTCAATGGGTTTTTGGCCTGTGGGCTTGGGTCATAGCCTGAAACCATGGGCTGGTCCAGTATACATTTAAGGAAATGTGAGTGTAGGCCTGTTGGGTTACAATGTTATGGGTTTTAGTGTAGAATGATTTATTTTTGTGCTGAACTTAAATCCTGGGCCAAGTCTGAAACATGGAGCATTGGTTTAATTGTTAATAGATTTCATTAGAGTTAGGTTATATATTTGAGCAATAAATGGAGTTTATCCATTGGGTTAGGGAGTTTGTTTAGGTTAATGGAGATTTAGTAGTGATAGACTTAGAAACAGAAGATTGTTAGAAATCTAGAACTTGTGTGTGTGTGTGTGTGTAAGGAGTATATATATATATATATATATATATATATATATATATATATATATATATATATATATATATATATATATATATATATATATATATAAGGTCTTAATAAAAATATTTTCTAAGGGTATTTGTGTCTTTTTGACATAGAGCTAGCTAGTTCTGACTTGGACTTGACCTTCCCTCCTCTTCAATACCCAAGCAAGTACACTACAATTTGAATTGTACTTTGTGATTTTGTTTTTCAATGTTCTCATATTGGATACTTGATTAACACGGGTTATTGTAAATTGATTGTGCCTATTGTACATTGATTGATTGTGAGTCTGGTTTTGGGAAAATATTTAGTTTGTATGTGAACAAACTCCAGTATTGTAATATTGTGGATAGCCTAGTCGCACATCGTACACGTATGGCTAGGTCGTACCATATTCTGTTATGCTTATTGTGCTTACCAGCCGGTCACATGTAGACTAATATTTCAATCACTATTGCATTGATTGATTCTTCATTGTTTCAGTTATTATACTATTGTCTAGTTATAGGTTAGTTCATATCTTTATTGTTGCATTGCAGTTTTATATTGTATATGTTTATTTGTAGTGTTGTACTTTGTTCCTTACTGAATGGATACGTTATAGGTGATGGTGAATTCTACTTTAGCTTTTATGGCTTACAAAATAAGGTGATAGTTTTAGCTAGCATGGAGGCTATGTAGAGATCAGCGATGATTTTCGACTATTAATGTAAATATTTACTTTCAGCTTTGATGTTGTATTCGATGATGTACTTGAGGATGTCTTTACGATTTTACTAGATTTATCTCCCGATACTCTTTGTCAAGGTGAACTAAAAAGAAATAGTTAAATGTGTGATGTTGTGGTGATGTAATATTGGGTACATAATTAGTAGTTGTGATGATCAAATCGATTATTTGATCATTTGTCGACTATTGAGGTCTAGATAGCTCACTACCGTCGATTCTGCAGCGTAGACTAGACATATCCACGTACTTGTACCCGATCACGCGGACGCGGGGCGTGACAATTTTCATGAATAGTGTTTTGAATAGTTTCGTGAATGGTATTTAGATATTTTTGTGAATAGTATTGATACATCCCATTATCCATTGGTCCCTTGGGCTTGACTTACCCCATTATCCAATGTATACTTGGTTTTCTTTTGGATGGCTAAGAACAATTTAGGTCATGACGTAGATCACGATCCAACAGTCACGATTAATTCACCCTTCTATATACACCTATTGATTTTCTCTCCCCTCTCTCTTTTCTTTCCTTTTTCATTCCCTCTTTATTTTTATTTGTAACGCTCCAGTCCCAAAATACGTAGGACTAGGAGAACGTATACATGCCAGCTACGTATCGAGAAGACTCTAGCCAGCTCGAATACGTATAAACTGTCTGGTTATTCTAAATCAAGCTATCAAATCAACTAATATATCTTAATCCACATAATAACGATAACAATAACAATAACGAATCAAGTGCAATAAGGCTGATCAGACCATAATACACTGATTCTAGAATAGATAAAATATTAGAGCGGATCCCAATAATACATTCATCATGGACGAGCTAAAAGAAAATAGAAGCTTGTAAAAGACTAGGCTAATAACAGCGAGAATCAAATATAGGACAAAATATAAATAAGGAAGATGATGATAACAACAACAACTAGATATACCTGAAGTCTTGGTGTAGCAACCATCACCCGTCAATGTATCATACCTTCATCTAATACCTGGAGAGATCACCAGGTCCTCAGGGAACTAGTAAGACACATAATATGCAAGCCTACTTTAACAGTTTAAACATGCAAGGAAGGATATAAAATAGTGCAAGGAAGTGAAGAAAGTACAATCCAAGGAATAAAATATAAAAAATTGGCATGCCTCGAGAATCATGCTAATAAACATGACTACAGGTAAATCAAGGTAAACCGCAACCCGGTGGTTGCTAACGGCCCTATAGATTGCAACCCGGTGGTTGCTAACAATCTATAGTTAGTCTCAATCTCAGCCCGGTGGTTGCTAACGATTGAAGGTGGTCAATTATAGTCAAATCTATAACAAGGTCCTCGCCTAAAACTAGGAGTCAATCAGGTTAAGTCAAGCATGTCAAGTCTAAGTCATGTCTAGGTCACACAGGTCAGGGGAACATGACATAGACAAAGAAATTCTAACTCTAGACATGAACAAGATAAGAAAAAAATAGGACAAGTAATATGGAGAAAGAGTAACAATCTACGTGCACGTAAAACTAGAAAAAAAATTAACCATGGCATGAAGCAGGATAAACATGAATCAAGCATGACAGAAAAATAGCAATATGGAAAAGTATGTAAATATTGTAAAGCTTGGAAAGGTGTACTTGCCTAGTGGTAGCAAAAAGTCCCGTAACAACTCATCAAATCAAAGAGTCTCGAAACCTGAACTCTCGCAAACAACTTCGGACGCTGAAACAGACATTGCCAATATTTTTGGAATAAAAAAATAGCTAAGATAGGCTACCAATAAGTCCAATTCTAGACACAGGGGCAAAACGGTAATTTTGGGTCAACAACGATGTCCGTCATTGGACCCGCTTTGCACGAAAAGCGTGCTAACACCTATGGTCTATAATGTCATCAAAATATATGCCTACGGGTCTAGATTGACGAGATGAACCCAACGGTATATCCAAAGTTGGATTCTGGTAGGCTGTGCACAAATTCACCTGTTGGATCGGGTCGCGGGCCCGCCAAAATAGCGTTCTGGTTGACCTTCTCAGAATCGGACCAACCTTGGCATACAGGACAAGAAAAATAATACGGTCCTGCTGGTACAAGTTTCGTCTCGAGTTGATGAACGTGCACAAAGTATTGGAATTTTATAGAAAAGGTCGATACGGTGAATTTCGACGGATACGTACCAAATTCGTCGCGCACACGCAACCAATTCCAATTTCGTCAAAGACCACACGTGCACGGAGTCCATGCGCACCTTTCGATGCAATTGATTCATGACTAAGTCGCCCAGATTGTCGGAACGGACTCCGTATCGTGGTTTTTGGGGTTTCGAAAATAGATTTTTTTTAACTTTAATCTAATTCAATACAGAATATAATACAAAAATAAATAAACTAATTATTGGGTTTTAATCATGGTTATGTTGTCTACAAGTGTGTTCAAACCGATTTTTAAATCCTGCAACACACTGGTTGCAAATCGACCGCAAACATGGGACCTTGGGACACTTTCTAATGTCCAAATACCGAGTTTTTTTTCGATTTTGGAACTCAATTTTCGTCGCACATGATGCAAAATAAATTAAACTAATTGAAGGGATTTAAAGGTGTATAGGTTGTGCCCGTAGTAGTGAAGACGGTTCATAAAACGGTCACACGTGTGTTTGCCATAAAATATAAAAGAGTAGAACAATTATCGGAGGACTGGACTTTTACTTCACGTTACAAACTCGCTTGTACAAAGAAAGCCTAGGGACGAAAGCCTAGGTACAGCAGTCTAAGTATAATTGTTTATTTTAGATTCTGGGGGTGACGATAGAGGCTCGGAAAAGCGACGGCCGCTCTGCCTTACTCCTTGGACGATCGGTATGCAGCCTTGGCTCCAGAAGATTGCTTGACGTTGAAGAAATGCTCTCTTTGCTCTCTCTCTGCTTTTTCTCTCCAAGTATTCTGGTGCTCTCTCTCTGATCTCGAAAAGTGCTCCTTTCTGTATGTATATGTGCGTATGTCTCCTGTTGCAAGAGAATGGCACCCTGCTATTTATAAGAATGGGGGGACCTCATTAGGGTTTACAATGATTGTCCCTTAAAGTAGCGACGGCCTGTTGCTCGATCAATCTGGACCATTAATCTTGAGTGTGATGAATCTGAGCCATTTAGTGTTAGATTACCTCAAATCCTATCAGTAATTAATGCTGATTGGAATAAATCTCCATGATGATGATCTGCTGATGTCTGCGAATCTGAATGAATAAATTTAATTCATTCTCCTGCCACGTGTCCCAAATTATTAGGATTTGACCCAATCTTTGATTGTAGCAAATCTGGGAAATTGATTAGCTTTATGACACATGTTCTGGGAGTCACTGAGCCACATAAGGATTGAGCCGCATAAGCCTGGCCACGTGTCAGGGCTGCCTGGGGAGTGGCCTCCGAGTCTTCGAACCACATGATAATCTGGACCATATAATGGGTAGTGAGCCGCATGGAGATGATCCCTGTGAGCCGCATAGGGCTGACCCTTGTGAGCCGCATAAGGCTGCGTCTGCTTGAGCCGCATATGGCTGTCTCGATCTGGGTCGCATAGGACAACTTCAGCCTGAGCCGCATAAGGGGGTCTCCGCTCGAGCCGCATATGGCTGTCCACGTGTTTAGGCTGCATGGTGTTTTCTGGATCTCGGTGGGGTGTTGTGCCAGAGATTTTCTTTTATTTCCTAGGATTCTGTCATTATGACAGAGTCATAATTGCCTCTTTATGTCAGGCCTATCGTTTCGTCAGAGTGGTCAGCCGTCCAAGCAATTAATGCAATACAGTGCGGAGGGGAGAACTGTTTGCAAGCCACGTGCCTTCTCTTCTTGAGTCGCATGGAGATCACAGAGCCGCATGGACTCGTTTGAGCCGCATGGATCTTCTGAACCGCATGGGCTATCTGAGCCGCATGGAGTTCCCTGGCCGTATGGATCTTTCTTTATTATTTTCCATGCTTCTATAAGACCCCCTTCAAAGTTTTCAATTTACAAAATTAAAATACGTTGAATAAGAAGCATGGCCGTGTGGAAGCTCTTTCTAGCCGTATAGATGTCTTAGCCGCATAGATGTCTCGGCCGCATGGAAGTTTTCAGTCGTATGGCCGTTTGAGCCGCATGAGCTCTTTGCCACGTGTGAAGGTCTTTAATTGCTTCCTAGTTCGTTTCAGCGTCGTCTTTAGAGGGGAATCCCAAGGGCCGGTTCATTAATTCTTTTGGATTTTATGCCCTGGGTGAATCTCGAGAACTAAATCCGAGGAGTCGGTTTTACCTTTTACGAGGCGGTTACTGGTCGACGTGTCCTCCTTCTCTCGTCCTCCTATAAATAAGAGGAGTTTGGAGAGAGAAAGGGCCTCTTTACTTTCTCTTTTTCTTCAAAATTTCTCTATCCCGATCGTCCTTTTCTTCTCCGATGACTAATGGCTCCCAAGAAGACCGTGGCAGCAAAGGGCAAGAAGGCGGCCTCTTCATCGATTGCAACGGTGAAAGGCAAAAAGACTACTTCTGTCTCAACTGCGGCTGTTCCTCCGCCGGTCGTCGTACCCGATGTTCATCCTGCCGTTCATCCCCCCATTATTGGTAAGGACATTGTACGAGTTAAAGGACCCTAACTGTTATGGCTACGTCGCATATTCTATGCACGAGCTTTTGTGAGCTTCATGTTCGTCCTATGGCTGGGCTACGAGCCGCATAAGAATAGCCATTATGTCAGCATACGTGCTTTACCGACGAAGCCGCATAAGCAACGTTGAGCCGCATGGACTTTCTTTGAACGGAGCCGCATAAGTGTTCTTCTGCATCTTGAGCCGCATGAGGCTTCGTTAAGTTGGATCCGCATAAAGCTTCATTATATTGGAACCGCATAGATGTTTTCTTGAGCCGCATGAGGCTTGGAAGCCCCCAATCATTTCTTTTTATCCATCTTTTTTAACTTATCTTTCTCTGTCTTCTTTTCAGTAAATCTGCCGGTAAATGTTGCTGGAGAACTCCTGGTGGGTAGTGCCCAAGCTGCTCTGGGTTATAGGTACGACCATATTGTTCAGCATATGACGGATCAGTTTTCGAGTGACGAACCTCCGGCTAGACTGAATGCCATTAAGAACTAGCCTTTTCATTTCCTTAACGCCATGATAAACTCTGGGAAATTCGAAAGGGAATATTTGAAGCCTGCGTTCTTTTTGGAGACGCCTTGACTGTGGAGAACAGTCATGTTCTGGAGGTGTCGGAGAATTGGAGTTTTGTTTCTAACGGGATGGCGATCCGCATCCCCCAAATGGAGCGACACTTCCCATTATCTTGGTTCAATATGCTCCCATTGGACCGAAAGATGGAAGAGACTTTAACCCCTACCCGAGGTGGGATGTTTGTGGGAAACATCCATTATAACAACAGTCTGAAGTCAATGACTGCCGGCAAGGTGCACACCAGCTGTTCTGTAACGGGATTGGTCCCAAGTACTTTCTTGAATGTGGCGGGCCCCAACTTCACATTTCTACCGCTGATACTTTTATAAATCAACTTGCTCGGAAGGGCTCCTACCCCATTAGCCGGTTGATGCTCCCCAGTTGGATACATCCTATTTCCTCGTGGACCAATCTGTCTATGTGGATCTTGCAGAAGTATGAGGCCTTTTTGTGTGAGATTGGCCTTTACCATGCTATTCGAGGCACCAGTCATGGCTTATCTATAAACAAGAAGTTGTTCATGTCTCTGTTGGAGATGTATAACTGCCGTACGGGAACCTTCTATACACCTGTAGGGGAAATGGGGCTCGCGCTCCATGAAATGCACACAGTCTCCAAGCTTCCTTGGGGGGACGAAGCTTTTGAAGCGTATACTCCCACTAATGAGGAATTCGAAGATTTGGAAAGACGGTATCCCGGCTTCGTGGCTCTTTACCAAGAGATATTGTGCCACTATAGCACATGTCATCAGATAGCCCGAAAGGATAGCAACTCGGAAGGGAATGCTCCCCACACCAAGGACTGGGTGCACTATCTCTTTCCGACGGATGCCTCAGGTCGAGTTACCTCTCGTCGTCCACAATCCCGGGAGGCGGTTAAAGACTTGGTGTCGTCGGCTAAGAGGGTGGCCACTACCAGTGACAGATTCGGGAGTAAGACTGACTCTTTTGGTTACTTTTACCAGGATACCCAAGAGCTGTCAGAGAAGGCACTCCTGGCAGGATTTTTGATGATATGGCTGCAAAATTGTGTAGTTTCTGGAGGGGCTAGTTCTATCGAGGGAATTAGTCGTAACTTCATCCTTCCAGCTGTGAAGTTAGTTTTGCGAATCAGGCTAGCTCTCCTCCCGGCCATGGTGTGCAGCATACATCGTGGTCTTCGTACCTTAACATCTAAGGTCATCGCTCGCGACGTGACCAAAGATTTTGAACGGACTGAGTTGCCGTATCACTATTTGATGGGGTGGCTGTTGATGCATTATCCGTCTTTGATGAGACCGAGCTCTGAAGGCGGTGTAACTGATGATGACGTATTTATCTTCCGTTATCGTGATGAGCCTTGGAAGTATGAGACCATGCGAGCTTGTCAGATGGCATTGGCGAGGGCAGATATGTATCATATTTTCGTATCCGTCCCTCGCTTTACTGCTAAGGACATAGAGGCTGTACATCTTGACGGTATCGTGCCCCCTCAACTTCTGGACGGCCAGATGCTCCTGTGGCTGCGTAACATCCGTCCCGCACATCTGGTGTATCGTAACCGCAATACTGTTTTTCTGGAGCCTTATCTGCCTAGCAGGTTTGCCCGGCAGTTTGGATACAGCCAACTTTGTCTAGACAGCCCCAGCTCCTGTCTGGGTTTTAAAGGTAGCCTTCTTGATGGTATCAGGGCTTGGCAATACTACGATACATTCCATACCCGTACCATTTTCTCGGTCCCTTCCATTAAGGCGTCAGTGGAGATCTTGTACATGGCGGCTTTGTATCATGTCATGGCCAACAAACCCCCGGTCGATTTTAACTCAGGTGCCAGTTTTATTGTTGGTACCAGCCTAAAGGAAGGATCTCAAGGGGCCAAGAAGAGAAAGACTAGAGTCGAAGTGCCAGATTTGGATTCCGCTGTTGAAGATGATGAAGGCAACGAGCATGATGGAGATGACTCTATCCTTCCAGTGGCAAACGTAGAGGTGGATCAGCCGCCTATTTTGATGTTGGGGGATCAGTCACCCGTTGCGCCTGACCCTACTCCAAAACATAGCAGGCAAGTTTCTCTTATTGGCGGTATTTCTCGTTCTCGAAAGTTGGTTGCGACCAGACACCGTCAGCTAACTATAAGAGAAAGTGGAGAAGAAATTAACCCCGCGTCAGAGGTAACCAAGCCACTCCCGACCCTTCCTTCCTTCTTTCCTTTTAGCTTCAATTTTAATCATCTTCTTTCCTTCTTGTAGGTGTCAAGAGAAGAAGAAGAGTTTCAAGATGCCGAGATGGTAACCCGGGATGACGGGGAGTTTTAATGAACCTGTCCCTGAAACTGCTGAATTTTATCGAGATGACGTTGATCACGTCGTACTTCCCTTCGGGGTGGCTGGGATAGAAGAACCTGCTGAATCTAACTCGGGTAAGGAGGTCATGTCAGCTACGCACGAGCTGCAGCCTCCATGTTCCTCTCCTGGTAAGATAAGCCGGATCTTATCCCGCGAGGAGGCCTATCTGCTCTATCATCACATCCTTTAGGTCACGTCGACTGACCATTGTTCTGGGCATACAGGTCCGGCCTCTCCGGTGCTGAGGATGGACACTATTGAGACGAACTATATCGAAGGGGCACCGGTGGAGAGAAGTGTACTTTCTCCTCTTCCGGCTCGTCTTGAGGGGCCTCCTGTGGGCTCGAGTTCAAAAAATCGGGTGATGGGACAGCCAGGGCAGGGGACAATGGTCCTTTCATCCTCTTCTACTTGGATGGCTCCGAGGGTCGACCTCTCTGCCCTACCGAGTATCCAGGCTCTTCGGGTGGCGGAGGAAGAGTTATCCGTTATCCGTACGTCGTTCTGCTCGGATTCCATCCCCCTGGTGGCAAGTTCTAGCATCACTCCTCCGATATTGCTAGCTACGCTTCCTCTGACGCCGTCCTTTACAGAGGTCTTGGATGACGCGTTACAGGACGTAGTTGCCAGTTTCACCGTCATTTGAGGAGGGGAATAACGGCTACTGTGGAAAGAGGGACCTCTTTCGTCTTGTCCCGACAATGCGCCCAGGGTCAAATTGATATCCTTAAGACTCTTCTTGGTGGTGCGGGGCTGGCGGCACTCCTGGAGGCGAAGTTATTGGAGACTGAGCAGCTGGTGACCCAGCTGTAGGTGCTGCGGTAGGCTGATTTGTCCGCTGTTATAGATCAGGAGTGTGGTTCTCTCATTGCTACTATAGAGAAGACAAGGGCTGCTCGGGATAAAACCAGGCCGACCGTACTGAAGGACCTTCGCGATCTGTCTAATCGATATGATCAATTGAGCCACGCGGGCGAAGATGTCATGGCTCGGGAAGCGGCTGCCTCCCGTGGGATCACTGACACGCGAGAGCAGATCCTTGAGCTTCAGAGGAAGCTAACTTTCTTGGAGTCTGAACTTGAGGCTGCCCGTATTGATAAGGAGCTGATTATTCAGGAGGCTGACAGAGTCAATCGGGCTTCGACTGACCTGGAAGTTGCTTTGAAGAAATTGGAAGATGACTGGCAGGAGCTCATGGGCTTGGATGATGAAGAGCGGTTATCCCGGGAGGCTGAGTGTCGAGTTAAACAGCGACTCGAATAGGAGGCCATCATAGTGAAGAATCGTCTTTTGGAATTGTGTAATGCTGAGCTATAGTCAGCTTTTTCTTCTTGTTTTGTTCCTGTTTTCTTTTTGAGAGGGACGTGGTCCCAAAAGATGTAATGCTTTTTTCTTCTTTCAAATAAAGAGTACTTTCCATTCTACCCTTTATTTGCATTGCTTGTTGTACCTGTGATATGATAGTGGTGTTTGCCCCACGCGGGGGACTTGTTTGTGGACTCGTCATCCATGGCATACCTTGGTTTTAGGTACGGATAACAAGTTTGGTTAGGATATCTGGAACAGCCATGGCAAAGTGGTCATGGGTGCTCTCAGTATCGGGAAAAAGAATGCCGTAGAGCAGCTGGGCTCCCGGGGTATGATGAGATGGTGGGCTTATGTTAAGAAACTTGTGGGCCTATTATCCTTGGCGTACCCTGGCTTAGGATACGGATAATAGGATGAAATGGAACCAACATATTTGCTCAGAGGTTATGAGGACATGGCAAGCATGAGGGTTTTATCGTGGAACCTTCCTACTCAGAGGTAATGAGGACATGGCAGGAGTGAATTCACGGAGGATATTTGTGGTCAACATAGGACATTTGTGGACCTATTATCCTTGTCGTACTCCGGTTGTGGGTACAGATAATAGGTTGAAAGGGAATCGACATACTTACTCAGAGGTAATGAGGACATGGCAAGTATGGAGGTTTCTTCTACGGAGCCTTCCCACTCAGAGGTAATGAGGACATGGCAAGAGTGGACTCAATGAAGAGGGGGTACATAGAATGACTCAGAGGTAATGAGGACACGGAAGTTCTATGTAGGGGGTGATTTGTTTTTGGCGAAAGTGAAACGACTCAGAGGTAATGAGGACATGGCCGTTTTAGAAATTTGTGGATCGGTTACCCTTTTTGTGCACTGGAAGTGCGGGTAGTGGATCATGAGGGAGGATCTCTTCCAGGAAGAAAGTTCAGAGGTATGATCATACATGACTTACTATCTGAAAGAGTGACCGGGATGTGAGTTCAGAGGCACCGGCGGGTACATGACTCGATATTGTGAAAGTGTGAGTTCAGTGGTACCAGCGGGTACATGACTCGATAATCTGGGATGTTGTGGATGTGAGTTCAGCAGCACGAGAGGGTACATGACTCAAAATCTGAAGAATGATGAGTGTGAGTTCAGCGGTACCAGCGGGCACATGACTCAAAAATCTGGAAAATTGTGGGGTGAGTTCAGCGGTACCAGCGGGCATATGACTCAAAAATCTGAAAAATTGTGGGGTGAGTTCAGCGGTACCAGCGGGCACATGACTCACTAATCTGGAGAATGTCGTTTAGACATAATATTTCTTCAGGAACTTGCCGTTGACGGGCAACATGAGCAAATCCCCGTTTTGCTTAGCGAGGCGGTAAGCACCGTTGGAGAATACGGCCTCGATGATAAATGGACCTTCCTATTTTGGCTGGAACTTGCCGGCGGTCTTGTGAGTCATGACCATCGGCCTCCGAACTGCCAGAACAAGATTGTCCACTTGGAATGTTCTGATTTTAACCTTCTTGTTGAAGGCTCCAGAGATGCGTGCTTGGTATAGTTCGATTCTTTGCTGAGCTAGGAGGCGCTTTTCATCTAAGGCCTCCAACTCTTGTAGTCGGCGTCGGTAGTTATCATCCGTCGTCAATTGATGAGTGAGGGCGACGCGGAGTGAGGGTATTTGAGTCTCCAATGGGAGAACTGCTTCACTCCCGTACACCAGGAAGAATGGTGTGTTCCCGGTAGCTGTTCGGACTGTAGTACGGTATGCCCATAAACATTCACCGAGCTTCTCGTTTCAGTCGTGTTTGTTGGAAGAGACAAACTTCTTGAGGAGTTTGATGATTGTTTTGTTGAATGCCTCTGCCAACCCGTTCGCTGCAGGGTTGTACGGTGTCGAAGCAATATTCTGGATGCGATGTTTGTCGCAGAACCGATAAAAAGCGTGGCTTGCAAACTGTGGACCATTATCGTGGATGATCCTTCGGGGCAGTCCAAAGCGATAGAGGACGTGATGCTTGAGGAAGCTGATCACGTTTGAGGTTTTGACTTCTGCAAGTGGCACAGCTTCTGCCCATTTGGAGAAGTAGTCCGTGATCGCAAGTATGAAGCGATGCCCACGGGAGGAAGGTGGAGTAATTGGACCGATGATGTCCATTCTCTATGCTTCGAAGGGCCAGGATGCCACTGTTGGATGTAGAAATTCGGATGGCTGGTGAATGAAGTCCGCGTGGACTTGGCAGGCTTTGCATTTTTTTTGCATAGTCTATCGTATCTGCCACCATCGTGGGCCAGTAGTAGCCCATTCGGCGGAGACGGTCTTGCAATTTAGGACCAGGCTGATGGGCCCCGCAGACACCGTCATGAGCTTCTCGTACGGCTTCTTTGGCTTCTGCGTTCGACAGACACCGAAGCAATACTCCATCATAGGATCGGCGATACAGCATTTTCGTCTCTGCATCGTAGAAGAATCTGAGGGAACGCCGTTTGATGGAGGTGGCTTCCTTTTGGTTCTCGGGCAGGATGTCGTAGACGACGAAGTCGATGAATGGTTGTCTCCAATCGGGGGCATCATCGATCGTCTGGGCGGAATAACTCACCACGAATTGCACGTTGTTCTTGGGGCAAACCAGTTCGTGGCCTATCACATCTACTGATTGATGAGTATGATTTGGCACTGCTAGGGAAGCGGCCAGACCTGCCAAGACATCGGCTTCGATATTTCGGAGTCTGGGAACGTGCTCAATGAAGAACCCTTCAAACGATGAGATGATGTCGATCGTTATCTGGTGATAGGGGATCATGTCTTCATGGCGGACCTCGTATGGGCCCCGGATCTGGTTGACGATTAACTGAGAATCGCCGTATGCTTCAAGGTATTCTACCCCCAGCTCCTTTGCAAGTTGGAGGCCAATGACCAGAGCGTTGTACTCGGCCACATTGTTAGAGCAGGGTTCCGTGAGGGAGTAAGCGCGGTTAATCACCAATCCGGAAGGGGAGACTAGCACCACCCCAACTCCGACGATGATGTTGCCCTTGGGTCCAGTTCTCGAAGCACCGTCGAAGAACATTCGCCATATATCATCGTGAGAGGTTGTATGCGAGTCGGCGACCTCATCTGGGATTTTATCATATATTCTGGAGGACTCCGAGCCTGGGTGGGCTGCCAAAAAGTCTGCCAGGGCTTGGCCTTTGACCGCCTTTTGTGAGACGAAGATCATATGATAAAGGGATAGCAATATTGTCCATGTAGCGAGGCGAGAGCTGAGTGCCCCTGGTTTAGTCATGAGGACCCTGAGAGGGTTAACTCGTGAGATCACATGTATCGTTTGTCCCGTGATATAGTGCCGCATCTTCTGAATGGCGAACACCAGGGCAAGGCATTCCTTCTCCACCGTGGTGTATCGGTGCTCTGGCCCAATCATCATTCGGTTGAGGTAATATATGGCTTGTTCATGGCTTGCATCGTTGTTTTGTGCCAGCAGGGCTCCGAAGGAATGCTCTATTGCTCGTACGTAGAGCAGGAATGGTTTTCCAGTAACCGGGGCCACCAGGACTGGAGGGTTTGACAAATATTCTTTGATGCTGTCGAAGGCCCGCTGACATTCTTCGTCCCATACAAACGAGACGCCTTTCTTCATGAGGTGGGTGAATGGTCGGCATCGCCCGGAGAGGTTAGAAATGAACCTCCTAATGTAAGCTAGCCTCCCTTGAAGGCCTCTGAGTTTGCGGAGATTTTTCGGGGGACCCATCTCCATGATTGCCTTTGTCTTCTCAGGGTCTACATGGATACCCTGGGCGGTGATGATGAAACCCAAGAACTTCCCGCTGGATACGCCCAGAAAGGATTTCGTAGGGTTTATTTTCAAATTGTGCGCTCGCATCAGGTCGAATACCGTCCTCAGATCATGCAGATGGTCTCCCTTATAGCGACTCTTGACGGCGATGTCATCAACATAGCACTCCACCGTCTTGCGTAAGTTGTCTCTGAAGATGATGCTCATGGCTCTTTGATATGTGGCTCCGGCATTCTTCAAACCGAAAGGCATGACTGTGTAACAGTATGTGCCAATCGGTGTTCGGAATGATGTATGCTTTTCATCGTCAGAAGATATCTTGATTTGGTTGTACCCCGAGAAGCCATCCATGAATGACATACGTTCGAAGCCGCAGGTATTGTCAATCATGATGTCTGTGATAGGGAGGGGGAATTCATCTTTGGGGCATGCCTCGTTCAGATTGCGGAAGTCGATGCAGATTTGAATCTTCCCATTCTTCTTGAGGACAGGTACTATGTTGGCGACCCAATCCGGATGTTGTTCCTCACGAATGAAGCCGCTGGCTATCAGTTTGTTGACTTCGGTTTCGATCGCATCCATGATGCCTGGGCAGAAGCGTCACTGTTGTTGCTTGACTGGCTTTGCGTCCGGCCGAATGTTGAGCTTGTGAAGAGCAATATCGGGATCTAACCCCGGCATGTCTTCATAGCTCCAGGCGAACACATCAATGCATTCTTTGACAAGTTCCAGCAGCGATTCTCGCTCTACGTCTGTTAGGCTTTTACTGACGAAGATAGGTTTTGGAGAAGATTCGCTGCCGAGGTCCACTTGTATGACCTCATCTTCTGTAGGAGGTTCTCTCTGTTCGAACCGCTTTTCCTATTGTGCATCCAACTGTTGGGCCCACGGTTCTAGCTCGAGGATTTCAGGGATGTCTTCGTCTTCTTCATAAGCGTCGGCGAATGCCATGTTGACTGACAGGACTTGTCTGAATATGTCTCCGATGCTGGTATCAGAGTCAGAAGTTGGTGACCCGGTCGAATGTGAATGCTAGTCACATTCTTCATCTGAACTTTCTGGGGTCGTCGTAGGTGTAACATACCCTAATCCACACCGAGTTTTGCTATAGTAGTCCCATGGTTTGCCAGCCGGGACCGGTGGCTTCAAAGGTAATCGTCGTCCAGTACCGTAGTTTAAGCCTGGCATTGTCTCCAGATCATACCCCTGTTTCTGCATGAGATATTTGGATTGGGGGCTGTAAAGATACATAGGCAGTCTCCCGGCATCTGATCCAAGGTCGACTTCTTCTATGGTGAAGGGATGTGGGCCGAAGATGATTGGATGGTCTCCTCCCTCGATTATACGGTAAGCGTCTTCCGCTAGAGTAAGCTGGATTGCGGTGTGCATATTTGTCACCTGTGTGTGGAGGTGAGTGCCTATACCGTGTTCCATAGCATACATCGTACAGAGCTTATTAAGCTCGAGGTAGTTCAAAGATAGCCCTTTATTGATGAAGTAAGGTATCTTTTCTAGGGAGATTACATCATCTGCGAAGGGAACATCAGTGTGGGCAGCCACATACTTGGCTAGCTCCGGTTCCTCTTCGGCTACCCCCTGTATAAACGACGACTGAGAGGACGACCTGGGCAGCTTGATCGTCAGTGGTTCAGCTGGTGGAGCAGAGCGTGGAGTTGTTGGCAAACTAGCGACCCCCAGCTTGGTACTCGATGCTGGGCGGGGAGTGGTTGGTTCGCTAGAAGTTTCAGGCCTTGCATCGGGGTAACGACTCTTCTTGGGAAGGCGTATCGTTATTGGCTTGTCGGAGGGATTGAGCTTCTCTGTCTGCGGCTAGCCGACTCTTGGCAGCCTGATTGTCAATGGCTCCGTTGTGGGTCTTGGCATTTGGCCAGACCTTGGCAGCCGGATTATCATCTGCTCTTCTTGTGCCGAGAGGCTAATTGCGTCCTTACGCAGAGTGGCGGTAAGGGGTGCAGACTTGCCAGGTTTACGAGCTTGGAGGTGGATCGTCAGAGGCTCTTCTGATCCTGTGGCTGTCTCGGTACGAGCTTGCACATCTCCTTCACCAAGGTGCTTCTTCGATTGTTCGTACAGACAGGAGTCTGAGTAGTAGGATTCGACCCCTTTGAAGGGATCAATATCAGCAAATTCCGTCCTCACGAAGCCGTGTTTGTCGACATATTTGAAGCACTGGTGCAGCGTGGAAGGCACGATCATATAATCGTGTATCCACGGGCGTCCCAAGAGGATATTGTATGAAGTGTCTGCATCTATGACGTAACAGGTGACCTCTGATTGGAGATCGCCAATTTGACACTTCAGACGAATCTTCCCAATTGGGTAGCTCCTGTCCGAATTAAAACCGCTGATGGCGGTGCTTGTAGGCGTCATGCGATGCATTGGGATACGGAGATGATGTAGCAGACCCTTCGGGATAATACTTATGGAAGAGCCAGGATCTATGTGCATCTGATCCACCTTTACGTCGCCGATGTATCCAGTGTAGTATAGCGGGCGATCATGCAGGTTGGTTTTGATGAGCATGTCCTGCGGAGTGAAGACAATGTTGGGCATCGCTTCCGTGCAGGCGCTGTCTTGGAAATCTGCAGGCAGACTCCCTCCCGTGAGGTTGACCTGAGCTAGGTACGCGTCAGCATTTTGGAGTGCATCGCTCAAAGCCGCACGAACATCCTTTGAGAGTCTCAGAAGCTCGTATAATGATAACTTGGCCGGTGTGTTGGCCAATTGCGTCAAAATGTCGAAGTTATAGGGCTTCTCCAGCCCTTGTGATGCCTCTTTTCGGAGGGATTTGTCAAAGCGAGTCTCCCTCGACCTAGGCTTGTCGGTCGTCGGAGGCTGAGCCGGTCCCGGAGCGTCCATTGTAGCGGGCTGATGATCTTCAGTCGGATTGTCAGCCACAGGTTGGAATTGCGCCCCAGACCGCGTGACGACGGCTGTAGCTTCTTCGATGTCTGCCGAGATTGTACGACAGGTCCTGACTTTTTTACTTTTCTTCTTGCAAATGGAAGATGGTGTAGGCTGAGTCACTTCTGAAACCAAGTCAGGATGGATCCACATGACCTTCCCTCGTGATGTAGTGAGGGGCACTAGACCAGCGGCCTGATCTCGGGGAGGTGGAAGATTAGCAATCTCTATTGTCACCAGAGGGATGGGGACCACGCCGTCTTGAGCTTCTGTCGGAGGGAAGCTGCCGAATTGTACTGACACCATATTGGCTGCCACCGTTACCTCTTCGAAATCGATGGCCAGTGCGTTCGAATCGATGAGATTTTGGATGTACCGTTTTAGCTGGTAGTAGTCGTGTGCAGCATGGTGGACGTAGCGATGATAATGGCAGTACTTTGGGTTCTCCATCTCTGCCGACCGTGGTTCCCGTCTTGGTGGAGGAAGCTGAATTATGTCTCATTGTATGAGCATGTCCAAGATGGGCATGACGTGACCGTCTTCGAAGGAGTAAGTGATTTGCGGCCATTGTTTGTCTGCTGGCTTTGGCTCAAGTTTTTGTGATGTAGCGGCCACCATAGCCTGCTTACCCCTGCTGTCCCGATTGTTGGAGGGGCTACCCCTATTGTCATTGTTGGGACGCTTGTCCTTGTTCTCTCCGTCCGAGATGTGCAGTCCCAATTGGCGAGCCTTCTTCAACCGTTCTTCGACGCTTGTGGCGCTGATGATGAACGTCTTCCAATCCTTGAATTGACTTTCTCCCATCCAGAGACTGATTGTTGGGAGCAATCTCTTTTGGCAAATTTTGATCAAGGAGGAATCGACATTTCCAGATGGCAGCTTCATTGCGGTTTGGTGAAACCGCTCGATATAGTTTTTTGTCAGCTCTTTCTCCCCTTAGACGACGTCCATGAGGGTGGACATTGTGATGTCCTGTCCTACTTCGTAGAATCTCTCCAAGAACATACGCTTGAAGTCGGCGAAGGAGTGGATGCAGTTGTCTGGCAGGTTGCGGTACCAGTCGAAGGCGACCCCTTCCAATGCCCCGATGAATAATCGTGTGAGAATAGCGTCGTCATGGGGCAGATGGTCGGTGGTGACCTCGAAGTAAGTAATGTACCGACTTGCTAAGGTCTTGCCATCATAAGGATTGATATTGAATGGCTTATATCATGGTGGGAATGGAACATCCCTCCATGCAGTAGGGTATGGTTGCCGTATTCTGAGGTCTTGGGAGTTTTCTCGTGCGTAAAACATGGCTCGGAGCTCCTGGACCTCTCTTCTCGCTTCGCGGGCCTCGTCCACGACGGTGGGGGCCGTTGTTTCAGGAGGATCGTTGCCCGGGTTCGGTGCTGCTGAATTCGAGTCCGCATTGACCGCAGGTCCCGCGCTTGTTTGGCCAGGCGTCCCCCCTTGCAGAGATGGAAGGGCCGCTTTGATCTCGTCCACATACTTGACCAAGGCAAGCAAGATGGCTTCGAGCGTGTCGATGCGTAGGCGATCACTGGAGCCTCCTTGGCTGCTGTCTGTCATAAATACCGTCTTCACATGAGGAGAGATGGATGGAGCGGTGGAGGCAGCGCCCTCCGAATCATACCCCTATAGTGAGAAGTCATCGGGATATGTGGGTATGTTCTCTTCTGGTTCAGACTCGGAAGAAACAGTACCCCCAGTCTCCGAGTTCGCCTCGTCTTGGGAGTTGTGGACGTCCTCGGGGACGTCGGGGTTTGCTGCATCTGATGGGAGGGTTGTCTCTCCCGGCTCGTCTTCTTGGAACATCATATTGCTGTGGAAGCTCGGAGGGGTGCTACCCCAAGTCCCAGCAACCCCCTGCGTTGTGGACGACGAATCTCCCACTGTAGCAGATTTTGTCTTAGAGCGAGTACCTTAGAAAACTTCGTTGGTGGGCACCTGCTTAGACGACAGTCTTTTAGTCACAGTGGTTGAATTCTTCGGGCTGGGAACATTGGTCTTCTTCCCCCTTCCGTCAGCGGGAACTTTTCGAGCAGAGTTGCAGGAGACGACGGGAAGTACCTCGTCTTCTGAAGATGGCTGTTGCAGTCTTTAAAAGATGGACTGCTGGTCTTCCCGTACCGTCGCATTATTCCAGCAGCAGTTGACGATGACTTGGGTGCAGTGACGTCCGTGGGAGAACTTTTTGCACCTCGATGCATCTTCTCTTTCCTTGCATTTGTGGAGGATGGCCTCACGCAAGTCAGACTGGTCTGAATCGACCATGCTTGCTCCCGGGATTTTGGAAGACTTTCGTGCACTTTTCTGTCCGTTTGCCACCGGGGGCTGGACTCGAGTGGTTCTGTACAACTTCCCATCTGAGGCCCGCATAACGGTATGCGGGACGCTCAGATGATCAGAGACAGGATCAGCGGACCGAGCGTGCCAAGCTCGCGCTGCCCTAGACTTCTTCGCTCTAGCGCATAAAGGCACATAGTAGGAAGAGTCTAGGTGATATTGGAGAGAGTCAGACATATCTTCTTGGGAGCACAAGAGATCAGGACCATAAGACAGGCGGTCGAAGACAGAACCGCGCGGGGTAGGAGTCATGCCGCCGTCCTCAATAATCTTCATGCGGCTGGCAGACGTAGCCGCATAGGCTTTCTTCATGCGGCTGGGAGTCTCAGCCGCATGAGTCTTCTTTATGCGGCTGGATGATCTGGACGCATGGATTTTCTTCATACGGCTGGTAGATCCACCCGCATGAGCCTTCTGCATGTGGTTGGCAGATTTGGCCACATGAGTGCTCGGCTTCTTCTCGGGGCACATAGAGTTGCTCTTTGTCCCTGCAAGTCCAGCATCGTAGTGCTTTCCTCTACCGGACTTGGGGACAACAGAGTTCTCTACGGCTCGAAGTGGAGCCGTATGAGAATCGCCTTCGCCGTCTCGGGTAGCAAAGAGTATCCCGTCCAGAGCTTGTAGAGGAGCAAATAATTTTGGCCTCCACTCGCGGTGAGCTTTCTTTGTGCGGGTTCGCTTCTGGATCGGGCCAGCGCTTCCTTCAGAGAGCATCTCTTCAAACGCCTGTTGGTCGAAACGGACGACCATCTTCTGTTGTGTGGAGCCTAGTTTGGTTGCATCCGACTGCGTCACCAACTCCTCAGCCGTAGAGAAGTTTGTCCCCAGCAGAGTCGCCATCGTATTTGCCATAAAATATAAAAGAGCAGAACAATTATCGGAGGACTGGACTTTTACTTCACGTTACAAACTCGCTTGTACAAAGAAAGCCTAGGGACGAAAGCCTAGTTACAGCATGCTAAGTACAATTGTTTATTTTAGATTCTGGGGGTGACGATAGAGGCTCGGGAAAGCGACGGCCGCTCTGCCTTACTCTTTGGACGATCGGTATGCAGTCTTGGCTCCAGAAGATTGCTCGGTGTT
>JANAVB010039017.1:4741590-4759090 GCA_029216955.1 Iris pallida
TCTAATACCTGAAGAGATCACTAGATCCTTAGGGGACTAACAAGACACATAATGTGCAAGCCAAATTTAACAGTTTAAACATGCAAGGAAGGATATAAAATAGTACAAGGAAGTGAAAAAAGTATAATCCAAGGAATAAAATATTAAAGAAATGGCATGCCTCGAGAATCATGCTAATAAATGCGACTACAGGTAATCAAGGTAAACCGCAGCCCGGTGGTTGCTAATGGCCCTATAGATTATAGCCCGATGGTTGCTAACAACCTATACTTAGTCTCAATCGCAGCCCCCGGTGGTTGCTAACGATTGAGGGTGGTCAAGTATAGTCACGTCTATAACAAGGTCCTCACCTAAAACTAGGCGTCAATCTGGTCAAGTCAAGCATGTCAAGTCCAAGTCATGTCTGGGTCACATAGGTCAGAGGAACATGACAGAGACAAAGAAATTCAAACTCTAGACATGAACAAGATAAGAAAAATAGGACAAGTAGTATATATGGAGAAAGAGTAAAAATCTACATGCACGTAAAACTAGAAAAAAAATAACCATGACATGAAGCAGGATAAATATGAATCAAACATAATAGAAAAATAGCAATATGGAAAAGCATGTAAATACTGTAAATCTTGGCAAGGTGTACTTGCCTTGTGGTAGCAAAAAGTCCCGCAACAACTCGTCAAATCAAAGAGTCCCGAAACCTGAACTCCCGCAAACAACTCCGGACACTAAAACAGACATTGCCAACATTCCCAAAATAAAACAAAATATCTAGAATAGGCTACCCATAAGTCCAATTCTGGAAACATGGGCAAAACGATAATTTTGGGTGAAAACGGTCCACCGTTGGACCCGCTTTGCACCGAAAAGTGTGCCGACAACTATGGTCTATAAAGTCATCAAACTATATGTCTTCAGGTCCTTTTTTATGAGACGAATCCAAAAGTATGTCCAAAGTTGGATTCCGATTGGCTGTGCACAAATTCGCCCGTTGGATCGGGTCGCGGGTCCGCCAAAATAGCGTTCCGATCGATCTTCTCAGAATCAGACCAAAATTGTCATACAAGACCAAAAAATGATACGGTCCTGCTGTCATAAGTTTCGTCTCGAATTGACGAACGTGCACAAAGTAATTGGGGTTTTTTGGAAAGGGCCGATACGGTAAATTTTGATGGATATGCATCAAATTCGTCGCGTACACGCAACCAATTTGAATTCTGTCAATGCCCACACATTTACGGAGTCTATACGCAGCTTTTGGATGCAAGTGGTTCATGACCAATGTCATAACCTTAATTTCCATTTTATTATTGGTATTTTAATTCTTTTCAACCTTCCAAATAAAATTTTTATTTTCTATAATTATTTCTCAAAAAAAAAAAAAAAACTATAGTGCAAATGAATAAAATCAAAAATTTCCAAAATTCCCCTCATGCAATATCTATTTTTGCATTTTACACAAATGCTTGAGTGTCAAACATGCATGGATGAGTGCCATTTGGTACTCATGCCTCATGACAAGTCTTAAGGGGCATTTTGGGTATTTCCTAAATATTTAATAATTCTTATAAACAAGAGGAATGAGAGAGAGAGCAAACCCATTCCTTCCCTCTTCAACTCCAGGTACTCTCCTCTCCCTTCTTCTTCTTCTTCTTCTTTTTCCTTCCTTGCTGCTCCTCGTGCAGTTGTTACTGCTGCTACTGCTACACTTGCTGCGGCTGCTGCTCATGCCGCTACTGCTGCTGCGCGATTGCTGCACCGCCGCCGGCACCGCCGCCCGCCGGCCGGCCGGCCGACCGCGCACCCCCCCTCCTTCATCTTCTTATTTCCCTTCCTCTTCATCCTTCTTCATTCCTCTTCCCAATTTCCTTCCAAAAATATTTCTAGGGTTCTAAATTTTTAACCCAATTTCAATTTGTGCCTAGGATTCTAAATTTTGGGTCTTGAAGAAATTCTTCTAGAGAGGAGATTGACCACAAAGCCAAGGCAAGCCCTCTCTCCCTATTCCTTTGAATTTGTCCTATGTTAAATTATCTAGTATTCTTGTATTTTTGAATGATATATATATATATATATATATATATATATATATATATATATATATATATATATATATATATTATATATATATTCTGAATTTTGAAAACTATTGATAATATCAACCAAAATGCAATGTAATGTGCTTACACCTTGTTGTGATTAGATATATTTATATATATGCATATGCATAGAGGTAGATATTGATGTTTCCTTAGAACGAATTTATGCATAAAACCTACATATATGTATGATTGCATATACATAGAAACCATGACACGATGAAACTTCTTGATTGCCCCATGCAATGCAAACTTGTAGATGCTAACCTTTCATGCAATGGTATGTATAAATATAGGTATGCTTATATGATAACTTCATGAACTTAGAAGCCAATAATGTTGTCTTCACTAAAGTATCCCCAAATGACCTCAACAAGAAGTTGTAAGCCCATTTCATTATTATTTTACAATAATTCACTTCTGTCCAGTTTTTAATTTACACTTAAATAACTTATTCATCATGATTAATTAGCCAAAATAAGTTTATTTAGGTGTCGGTATGATAAGGTAATCCTAACGTTGAATTTCCAAGTCAAATGACCTTTGAAACACATTCTAAAAGCACAATTAAAGTGTACCATAAGTATGGATTTACTTTGAACTCGTAGAGTTGATTTTAGGAAGTCTATTCATTTTAATGGTTGTGTTGAGTCACATTATAGATAGATTGCATGTGTTATGGACTAATCCACTATTAGCATGATTTCAAGTATACTTAGGGATGCCTTAAATTAACTTTGAGATAGGATGATTATTACTTATTTTTAGCAAAATGTTCAATTCTGTCCAGAATTTTAATTAAGCTTAAAATCACCTTTTTGATCTTGAAAACATGGTTTAACTTGATAATTTTGTATACCAGTCTACTATGGTAGCTACGTGCTAACTTTACATGTCTTAGATTACTTTTCTATATTCTTGATGAGTTAAATACAATATCTAGTCCATAGTAGTTCCCTAAAATCATTTTCAATACTAAACAAAACTCGTTATTGTTCTTGACTTGCTTAGCATTTTGATAAAGCCTTGCAAACCAAGAATAATTGCACGCTCCCTTGCCTGCTAGGTAAGAAAGCTTTATTTTGCATAGCTTTATATATTGCGTGTTGCCGATGTTGAGAGTTGCTCCACCGAAGGGGTCGGCATACCCGGTATTATATTTGCGTGTTGCCGGTATTGAGGGTTGCTCCACCGAAGGGGTCGGCGTGCCCATTTATGATTTTCCATGTATTTATATGTTCTGGAATATTTCCGGGTCAGTAAATACAAAGGAGACTCTGCCGAAATTTTGAGAATTTCCAGAGTTAGTCTATTTTCCGACAATTCGGAATTCTTGGAAAATTTTGACTCAAGTTCTAGACCTTTTGAACCATCCATCTCCGACCTATACTATCGGAGGGATTCTTGGAATCATGTCCATTTGGACATCTTAGAATTTTACCTTGGTTCCAATATTTCTCGGACCACTTTAGTTTCGGAAAGGACGAAACTAATATTTGAAAGCGACTTGACTTCTAGGACTTCCGTTTGGGAGATAGTTTCTCTGAAGTCTAAATATTTAGAATAGGTTGCATGGGTTTTGAAAGAGAAACCGTTGGATCACACCCGGCTGACTTCTTAGCAATATCATTTTTCATTTTCGTACTGATCAGTCCCTGATACGGTGTTCGTACGGCCGTGCGAATATCCGGGGTGAGGCTTAGCTCACTCTCTTGATCGCAATTGGACATCCAGGCCCTGAGTTTCAGCTCAGCTATCTATTTGCATATTACCCTGAGTTTCAGCTCAGAATATTTGTTAATTCATTAGATATCCAGTCCCTGAGTTCAGCTCAGCTCTCTAATGAATGGGTTCGATATTCTTGGAAAGGTCCAAGTCATACGAACTTCTTGATTATAACACATGATGCGATGACTCGACCCAGATGATTCGGAAACCACTCATGATGTTATCTTGCTTGTAATCACATCAATATGTGATAGTACAGACGGGTGGAGAATCTAAGCACCAACCCGTTTTGTACGAGCCTGATCCCGGGCAAATGGGGTTATTGTTAAGATGCTAGGCGAGTGTGTGTGATCCAGGAGTTTCTCTAAATTGCATTTAGGTCTAGAAAGATCTTGTCGTGTCCTTGTGACATTAATTGAGAATCACTTACTTTTGACTAATATCAAGGTATGAGTTTAATTGCTCTAGATACTAAATCTTGTTCACTTGTCTTATTATTACGTATTCATACTTCTCCTTTGACTGAGGGCTTGCTCGTCGTATTGACGACTTAGTTTTGTTCACTAGGGACTGAAGAAGATCAAGATGTGGATCAGGCGTACACTGAGAATGATCTCTATGAATGATGTGGAACGGATGGAATGTAGTTTCATTTTGAAAACATTTTCAATTATGTAAATTATGTGTTGAAGACAATGAATCAATCATGTGTTTGAAGACAGTGAATCAAATATGTAAAATATGTGTTTTGATGAATTCTAGACCAAGTATGTAATATTTCTGGATAAATGAATGTTATGTTATTTGTGGAATTCTGTGATTATGCCTTATATCTATGCCTATCCCGGACCTTACAGGCGACAATCGCAGGGTACAATTCGGTACTCATTGTACAGTTGTGTAGCCTGGGGAGAAGTATCACGTGCCTCGTATCATCCTGGGAACCGGGGCGTGACACATCTCTTTTGGTTGGTGGCCCATTCAGGTCTAGTCTTTAAGGATAGGGTATAGGTTAAGGAGAATGTATAGGTAGATAATAGATATTCTAAGGACTCACTTGTAATACCCAAGGACAGAAATGTTTAAATTGAAGATTGAATTCCTAAATTAAAGAATCGAGGAATATGCAAGGATTTGGGATATGAATCTTGATTAAACTTTATTTAAACATTGATGATGCATTGTTTCTTGTCATAGATTTCTAATTCGAGGATTTTTGGGTATAGGTCATGGCCCGATTTATGTCGAGCATCTTTTGGGACGGGAGTGACAGAACTTTCTACGGTTACGAGTAGTTCGCCCGGAAGGCCTGGCTAGTGGTAGACGATGCAGAACTCCCAGTATTCGGAGTTTACTTTCATCGCCTGCATCCCAAGATCCGGGACATTGAAGATGGAGCAAAAGTTTATTATGAGAAGGAATTGCGTTTGATGTTCTTCCTTGCGAAGGACGGTCCCTCTTCCTTTACTTATGGGTATGATGGGACCATCAGCGAGTGGGAAGAGACCAACCCCTACGATAAGATTTTGGAGATTACTTACCTGAAGCTGACTAGGGGTTAGTCAGGATAACTGGGAAATAGGGTAGTTTTTTTTGTCTGCTGTACAACATTTTGACGGATCAGCAGATATATATATATGTATGTGTAGAAAGATATGTTGTGGAGGTGTAGAGGAGGAAATTTTTTGTCTGTTGTATTATATTTTGGAAATTACAACAGATGTATATAGTTTTGTATAGGATTAGAGTATAGAAGTCGTAAGGTCTTCCTTGTGAAGCATATTGTAATCATGTTTTGTATAATGAATGAAATATGCTTCTTTTGGCCTTAACTACCTTAATTGTGATTGCCTTTTTCTCCTTTAGCAATTAAATTCTTTAAGATTCTCCTTTGAATTTTGCATTAAGAATTTCCCATCCTTAATATTTAGGAAATGTCTTCTTCACCAAATCCCGACCCATTGCAAACGGAAACCACCGAGATGCGTCCGACAGACGCATTGGAAAGTTTTCAGAAAATCTTGGCAGCCAACACCCAACAAATCCAATTTTCCTAAGCTGTGTCTGCAAAGCTACTGGAAAGACTGGATGTCGCAGCTGCTCCTAAAGCTGGAACCCTTTCGGATTTTAGGACAATTAAGCCCCCAGAGTTCAAGGGGACTGAAACTCCTATGGAAGCAGCACAGTGGATTAGGACCACAGAAGGGTTGCTGAAGGGCTCGAAGATCGTGCCAAATGACATAGTGTCTCTTGTAAGGATTCAACTGAAGGACGTTGCCGATGTTTGGTGGAGCTCCTTACACCCGGAGGAATCAGATGAGATTGTATCATGGAAGAAATTTAAGGAAGAATTTGAAGAGAGATTCTTTCCCCCAAGTGCCAAGTTGGAGCTGGAAAGGAGATTCCTACACTTGAAGCAGAATAAGACATCTGTCGATATATACTCGGCAGAATTCACAAGGCTAAGCCGGTATTCTTCAAGCATGGTGACTACGGAGAAGGCAAAGGTAGTCCAATTCATGAAAGGGCTGGACGATAAACTGAAGATGAAGGTTGCCCCCTACAAATGCCAGACTTACGCAGAAGTGGTCGAAGCTGCAAGAGACCAAAAAAGGATGCAAAATGATAAGAACAACTCGAAGGCGGCAGGACAAAGCGGAGTCTGGAGACCAGCTCACCTCAAGGAAGGACCTCGGGACAAGGACAACAGAAGCGTGCTCAGCATGATCAGAATAGAGTCACGCTAAGCTGTTCTTACTGCGGGAAGTCCGGGCATACAAAGAATAACTGCAGAAGACTTCAAGGGAAGTGCTTGAAGTGTGGATCCTCTAACCACCGGTTGAACCAATGTCCCCAGAACAATAGAAGATCTGTAGCACAGAATAATACACAGGAACCAAGAGCTGCAAACCAGGGATTTTAACAAAGGCCTTTCTTTCAAAGCAATGAGCTCAGGTTTAATGCTGCTGCAGCACCACAAGCACAAGGTCATGCCCCTACAGGATATCAACAGAGACCGGCATTGGCACCACAGGCGCATCAGTTCCATCAAGCTCAAAGGGCTAATCAAAATCACAACAACAGAAAGAAGAAGAATCACGGTCAAGCCTTTATGATGGATAGCAATGAAGCTGGAATTGCGGGAGACGTGGTGACAGGTACTATACTCGCTTATTCTAGCCCTGCATCAGTATTGTTTGATTCTGGAGCTACTCATTCCTTCATATCTGCATCATTCATAACTGAGTACAATATTGAGACTCAACCTCTAGTTAGAAAATTGAAAATCCTTACGGGCAATGGTGTAGTAGAAGTGAGTCGAATTTGTAGAAACTGTCCAATCAAAATAGGAGGAGCAAGCTTCCAAACTAGACTATTGGTCTTTCCCATGGACAACTATGATATAGTATTTGGAATGGATTGGTTAATAGCAACCTCAGCAATCATTGATTGTGGTCAAGGAAAAGTTCAGTTTTCCTTACCTAGTAGGAAGTTGCATAAATTTGTTAGAGCCCAGAAGGAGTTTGACAAAGAAGAGTTAGAGAGGTTTGAACTTAGGAGTCTCATGAACCAAGTAATAGAAGAATGGCCAAGGGTTGTAGATGAGTTTAAGGATGTATTTCCTGATAAATTATCCAGATTGCCACCGGATAGGGCAGTTGAATTTAGCATTGACCTAATTCCTGGAGCAGCCCCAATTGCTAAGAAGATATACCCAATGAATAAGGAGAAACTAGTAGAATTAAATAAACAAATCAAGAAATTGCTAGCTAAGGAGTTTATTAGGCCTAGTATTTCTCCGTGGGGAGCGCCTGTACTATTTGTAAAGAAAAAGGATGGAAGCCTGAGATTGGTGATAGATTATAGAGCACTGAATGAACTGACAATTAAGAACAAATATCCACTCCCTAGGATCGATGAATTATTCGACCAACTTGGAGGAGCAACTGTATTTTCCAAAATAGATCTCAGATCAGGCTATCACCAAGTGAAGATTAAGAAAAAAGACATACCAAAGACTGCTTTTAGAACTAGATATGGACATTATGAGTTCCAAGTCATGCCTTTTGGATTGACAAATGCTCCGGCCATATTCATGGATTTGATGAATAGGATATTCTATCAATATTGGATAAGTTTGTGATCGTATTCATTGATGACATATTGATCTACTCGAAGAATGAGGAGGAGCACGAAGAACATTTGAGGATAGTACTTGAGACTCTACGACAGGAGAAGCTGTATAGGAAGCTGAGCAAATGCAAATTTTGGTTAAAAGAAATTTCTTTCTTGGGACACATAGTTAGTGGAGAAGGCATTACAGTAGATCCTAAGAAGATAGAAGCAGTTAAATCATGGCCTACTCCCAATAATGTAGCTGAAGTTCGAAGTTTCGTTGGTTTAGCTGGATACTATAGAAGATTTGTGGAGAACTTTTCCAGAATAGTTGAGCCGCTTACTAGATTGACTCGGAAGAATGAGAAATTTGTCTGGACTGATAAATGTCAAGCGACATTTGAGGAATTAAAGGAAAGACTTGTCACAGCACCAGTACTAGCTTTACCCTCAGGATCAGGAGGTTACGAGATTTACAGTGATGCTTCTGGCAAGGGTTTGGGCTGTGTACTGATGCAACACGGAAGGGTTATCGCTTATGCTTCGCGGCAGTTGAAGGTTCATGAGAGGAACTATCCAACACATGATCTGGAGTTAGCAGCTGTTGTGTTTGCACTGAAACTGTGGAGGCATTACTTGTATAGTGAACAGATCAAGATTTACACAGATCATAAAAGTTTGAAATATGTGTTCACCCAAAATGAGCTAAACATGAGGCAACGTAGATGGCTCGAGTTGCTTAAGGATTTTGATATGGAGTTGGAGTATCATCCAGGCAAGGCGAATAAAGTGGCAGATGCTCTTAGTAGGAGGCCTGAAGCTTTTTTTATGAACACGCCCAAGGAGATATAAGATGACCTCAGAAAAATGGGGATTGAAGTGATATGCCCAGTTGCAGATGGAATTTGGGAAAGTTTACAAGTTCAATCATCCTTAGTAGAGAGAATTAAGGAAGCACAGAAGAAGGATATGAAGTTGCAAAGACTGTAGAGTCAAACTGAAGCTGGGGTACAAACTGGATTGACGAAGCATTCTGATGGATCCTTGAGGTTCAGAAGTCATTTATGTGTACCAATTGGAGAACTCCGGACTGAGCTAATGACTGAAGCACATAGTTCTCAGTACTCCATTCATCCTGGGAGTACGAAGATGTACCAGGATCTGAGACAAAATTTTTGGTGGCATGGAATGAAGCGGGAGATAGCTAAATTTGTCTCGAAATGTTTAGTGTGCCAACAAGTGAAAGCTGAGCACCAACGGACTGCTGGACTACTGCAACCACTACCAGTTCCTGAATGGAAGTTGGAGCATATTACAATGGATTTTGTATCAGGACTTCCAAGAACACAGAAGGGTAACAATGCCATCTGGGTGATAGTGGATAGGCTTACCAAGTCCGCGAGATTTCTACCATTTCGAGTTGGACAATCTACGGAGCATCTAGCGGATATGTACATGAGGGAAGTTGTTAGCCACTATGGGGTGCCGGTAAGTATCATCTCAGACAGGGATACTCGGTTCACCTCCAAGTTTTGGAGAAGCTTGCAAGACAGTCTTGGCAGTCGCCTGAAGTTCAGTTCAGCATATCACCCACAGACTGATGGACAGTCAGAAAGGATGATACAAATTTTGGAAGACATGTTGAGAGCGTGCTCTCTAGATTTCCAAGGATCATGGGATGATCATTTACATCTGGTAGAATTCTCTTATAATAACAGTTATCAGGCCAGCATCAAGATGGCACCATTTGAAGCACTGTATGGGAGGAAGTGCAGATCACCTATATGTTGGGGTGACGTCGGAGAACGACAACTTCTAGGGCCAGAGTTGGTCACTCAGACAGTAGACATAGTCAAGGCAATCAGAAGTCATCTTCAAGCTGCGCAGGACAGGCACAAGATGTGGGCAGACAAGCATCGGAGAATCTTAAACTTTAAACCTGGTGATCATGTATTTCTGAAGATCTCACCAACTAAAGGAACCATCCGGTTTGGAACGAGAGGGAAGTTGAGCCCAAGGTTTGTAGGCCCATTCGACGTCCTGGATCGAGTTAGCGACATGTCTTATCGATTGGCCTTGCCACCATCTCTCGAAGGAGTTCACGACATCTTCCATGTATCTCAACTGCGGAAGTATGTGCCGGATCCCAGTCACATACTGGATCATTCGGAAATCACAGTTGGCCCAACTCTCCGTATTGAACAGAAGCCGGTAGGGATCCTGGATCGAAGGCAGAAGATTCTTAAGAACAAGACCATCTCTCTAGTTCGAGTATCTTGGAACAAGGACTCACCGGAAGAATCAACTTGGGAAAGGGAAGATGAGATGCGGCGACTGTACCCCTACCTCTTTGATGATTAAGGTACTTAGCAACCTATCCTTCTCTACCTCTCTTATCTTTAAATTCCGGGGACGGAATTTAAATTAAGGTGGGTAGGGTGTCATAACCTTAATTTCCATTTTATTATTGGTATTTTAATTCTTTTCAACCTTCCAAAAAAAATTATTTTCTATAATTATTTCTCAAAAAAAAAAAGAAAAAAAATATAGTGCAAATGAATAAAATTAAAATTTTCCAAAATTCCCCTCATGCAATGTCTATTTTTGCATTTTACACAAATGCTTGAGTGTCAAACATGCATGGATGAGTGCCATTTGGAACTCATGCCTCATGACAAGTCTTAAGGGGCATTTTGGGTATTTCCTAAATATTTAATAATTCTTATAAACAAGAGGAATGAGAGAGAGCAAACCCATTCCTTTCCTCTTCAACTCCAGGTACTCTCCTCTCCCTTCTTCTTCTTCTTCTTCCATTCTCATCTTCCTTTCTTCTTTTTCTTTTCCCTGCTGCTCCTCGTGCAGTTGTTACTGCTGCTACTGCTACACTTGCTGCGGCTGCTGCTCATGCCGCTACTGCTGCTGCGCGGTTGCTGCACCGCCGCCGGCGCCGCCCACCGGCCGGCCGGCCGACCGCCCACCCCCCTCCTTCATCTTCTTATTTCCCTTCCTCTTCATCCTTCTTCATTCCTCTTCCCAATTTCCTTCCAAAAATATTTCTAGGGTTCTAAATTTTTAACCCAATTTCAATTTGTGCCTAGGATTCTAAATTTTGGGTCTTGAAGAAATTCTTCTAGAGGGGAGATTGACCACAAAGCCAAGGCAAGCCCTCTCTCCCTATTCCTTTGAATTTGTCTCATGTTAAATTATCTAGTATTCTTGTATTTTTGCATGATATATATATATATATATATATATATATTATATATATATATTCTGAATTTTGAAAACTATTGATAATATCAACCAAAATGCAATGTAATGTGCTTACACCTTGTTGTGATTAGATATATTTATATATATGCATATGCATAGAGGTAGATATTGATGTTTCCTTAGAACGAATTTATACATAAAACCTACATATATGTATGATTACATATACATAGAAACCATGACACGATGAAACTTCTTGATTGCCCCATGTAATGCAAACTTGTAGATGCTAACCTTTCATGCAATGGTATGTATAAATATAGGTATGCTTATATGATAACTTCATGAACTTAGAAGCCAATAATGTTGTCTTTACTAAAGTATCCCCAAATGACCTCAACAAGAAGTTATAAGCCCATTTCATTATTATTTTACAATAATTCACTTCTGTCCAGTTTTTAATTTACACTTAAATAACTTATTCATCATGATTAATTAGCCAAAATAAGTTTATTTAGGTGTCGGTATGATAAGGTAATCCTAACGTTGAATTTCCAAGTCAAATGACCTTTGAAACACATTCTAAAAGCACAATTAAAGTGTACCGTAAGTATGGATTTACTTTGAACTCGTAGAGTTGATTTTGGGAAGTCTATTCATTTTAATGGTTGTGTTGAGTCACATTATAGATAGATTGCATGTGTTATGGACTAATCCACTATTAGCATGATTTCAAGTATACTTAGGGATGCCTTAAATTAACTTTGAGATAGGATGATTATTACTTATTTTTAGCAAAATGTTCAATTCTGTCCAGAATTTTAATTAGGCTTAAAATCACCTTTTTGATCTTGAAAACATGGTTTAACTTGATAATTTTGTATACCAGTCTACTATGGTAGCTACGTGCTAACTTTACATGTCTTAGATTACTTTTCTATATTCTTGATGAGTTAAATATAATATCTAGTCCATAGTAGTTCCCTAAAATCATTTTCAATACTAAACAAAACTCGTTATTGTTCTTGACTTGCTTAGAATTTTGATAAAGCCTTGCAAACCAAGAATAATTGCACGCTCCCTTGCCTGCTAGGTAAGAAAGCTTTATTTTGCATAGCTTTATATATTGCGTGTTGTCGGTGTTGAGAGTTGCTCCACCGAAGGGGTCGGCGTACTCGGTATTATATTTGCGTATTGTCGGTGTTGAGGGTTGCTCCACCGAAGGGGTCGGCGTGCCCATTTATGATTTTTCTTGTATTTATATGTTCTGGAATGTTTTCGGGTCAGTATACAAAGGAGACTCTGCCAAAATTTTGAGAATTTCCAGAGTTAGTCTATTTTTCGACAGTTCGAAATTCTTGGAAAATTTGACTCAAGTTCTAGACCTTTTGAACCATCCATCTCCGACCTATACTATCGGAGGAATTCTTGGAATCATGTCCATTTGGACATCTTGGAATTTTACCTTGGTTCCAATATTTCTCGGACTACTTTAGTTTCGGAAAGGACGAAACTAATATTTGAAAGCGACTTGACTTCTAGGACTTCCGTTTGGGAGATAGTTTCTCTGAAGTCTAAATGTTTAGAATAGGTTGCATGGGTTTTGGGAGAGAAACCGTTGGATCACACCCGGCTGACTTCTTAGCAATATTATTTTTTATTTTCGTACTGATCAGTCCCTGATACGGTGTTCGTGCGGCCGTACGAATATCCGGGGTGAGGCTTAGCTCACTCTCTTGATCGCAATTGGACATCCAGGTCCTGAGTTTCAGCTCAGCTATCCATTTGCACATTACCCTGAGTTTCAGCTCAGAATATTTGTTAGTTCATTAGATATCCAGGTCCTGAGTTCAGCTCAGCTCTCTAATGAATGGGTTCGATATTCTTGGAAAGGTCCAAGTCATACGAACTTCTTGATTATAATACATGATGTGATGACTCGACCCAGATGATTCGGAAACCACTCATGATGTTATCTTGCTTGTAATCACATAAATATGTGATAGTACAGACGGCTGGAGAATCTAAGCACCAACCCGTTTTGTACGAGCCTGATCCCGGGCAAATGGGGTTATTGTTGAGATGCTAGGCGAGTGTGTGTGATCCAGGAGTTTCTCTAAATTGCATTTAGGTCTAGAAAGATCTTGTCGTGTCCTTGTGACATTAATTGAGAATCACTTACTTTTGACTAATATCAAGGTATGAGTTTAATTGCTCTAGATACTAAATCTTGTTCACTTGTCTTATTATTACGTATTCATACTTCTCCTTTGACTGAGGGCTTGCTCGTCGTATTGACGACCTAGTTTTGTTCACTATGGATTGAAGAAGATCAAGATGTAGATCAGGCGTACACTGAGAATGATCTCTATGAATGATGTGGAACGGATGGAATGTAGTTTCATTTTGAAAACATTTTCAATTATGTAAATTATGTGTTGAAGATAATGAATCAATCATGTGTTTGAAGACAGTGAATCAAATATGTAAAATATGTGTTTTGATGAATTCTAGACCAAGTATGTAATATTTCTGGATAAATGAATGTTATGTTATTTGTGGAATTCTGTGATTATGCCTTATATCTATGCCTATCCCGGACCTTACAGACGACAATCGCAGGGTACAATTCGGTACTCATTGTACAGTTGTGTAGCCTGGGGAGAAGTATCACGTGCCTCGTGTCATCCTGGGAACCGGGGCGTGACAACCAAGTCGCCCGGATTGTCGGGACGGACTCCATATCGTAGTTTTTCGGGGTTTCAAAAACAAATTTTTTGCCAACTTTAATCTAATTTGATACAGAATATAATACATAAATAAATAAACTAATTATTGGGTTTTAATCATGGTTATGTTGTCTACAAGTATGTTCAAACCGATATTTAAAAGTCGCAACACACTGGTCAAAAATTGATCGCAAACATGGGACCTTGGGATAGTTTCTAATGTCTAAATGTCAAGTTTTTTCTTGATTTTGGAACTTGATTTTCATCGCACGTGATGCGAAATAAATTAAACTAATTGAAGGAATTTAAAGGTATATAGGTTGTGTCCGTACCAGTGAAGATGGTTCGTAAAACTGTCGCACGTGTGCGCAAAATTCTGAGCGTAAAGGTATTGCCCGGCTACTGTTGTGCTACTGCTGTTACGACTGCTCTGTGCGCGCACGGCCTGGCGCTGCCATGGCCATCCGCCACCGCGACGACGCGCGCATGGGAGGGGGTCACGCAGGGTTGGTGATAGGTTTGATCGTGGCTAGGGTTTTTCTTTTTCTTTCCCTCTCTCTCTCTCTCTCTCTCTCGGTTTCTTATTTACAGAGGGGGGCTCGCGTGGATATGCTCGGTTCGGGGTTGATACTGTTCCCGTAAGGGAATAGTTCAATACCTTTTCTTTTCCTTTGTTTTTTATTTTTTTATTTTTTTTTTCTTATTTCTATAGATATGTATATATCTATATCTATATCCAACAAAATCTTATTAAAAAAACTCTCATAACACTTTTTTTTATAGTGTAGGGCTTATATATAAAATTATGTACATAGAATTAATATTCATTTCATAAATTCAAAATACCCAATGATATATTTGTAATTATAATAACAAAATAATAACAACAACAATGATAACAAATACGGAAAATCTATAATAGGTGTACATACAAAAATACGTATAGTCTATATATCCCAACATGCATAAGGATAACTAGGAAGGTTTTATCTTATTTACAAATAAAATATTATTTTAATAGCAAGAACGTATATATAACCACCTTATATAAAATTGTATAGTAGGTCACTAAAATAAAATACCACTATAAATATATATATACAATACATACATACATACATACATACATACATACATACATGAACGTCTTTAGACGAACTATATGACCACAAAGATTTAGGTTTTGTTCGGGTCCAGTCCAGGCTAAATTGGTACAACCGAGTCTCCTAAAAGTCACAATATTAATAAATAACTGGTTAAATCATTAACAGGGGTTAAGTCACAATTTTGACTGGTTTTTCTAGTTGGGACACTGCTATGACTAGGCCTTCTCTATCGTGGCTAATATACTAGTCCAGACACACAGCTATACTATACGTGCCCCAATTTCTAGTCGATATGTCTCTCTAAATTTAACCATCACTTTTCGGCTTTGAACGAGAAATGCTTACCATTATGCAATCCAAAACAAAATACATAGATATTTGAATCATAGCTGACATGCGTTTTAGTGTTATAGAAGAAACAATGACTTTGTTAAGTGCTTTTGATAGCTAATACTTCTAAACCCATAGACTAGAAATGATAATGCAACATTACAAAACTAAACATTTATTTATTTTCCTTTATTAAAGGATAAGTATTTGCTCCAGGAAATGCAATGGGATATTTGACAACTAGAAGGTAGAATCAATATATAAGCTAGAAAAGAACAAAGTCTAGAATTTCAATATATAATATTACTGTAGTGGAGGGAATAACAATATATTAGAACTTCGCATTCTAAGGAAAAAATGGATTAATTATGTGAAACTTCTAGTTCACAATATGTAATAATTAATTTTAGTTTTTAATTTTATTGGCATATTAGAAACTTAAGTTTTGTATGAACTTTGGTTCAAAATTGGCTTTAGACTCTTATATGAACTTCTGGTTCTAGACGAACTTAAGGTTCAATATAAACTTTGGGTTCACTTATGGACTACAGGTTAAAGGTGAACCACATGTTCAATATGAACTTATGAACTACAAGTTGAACAATTTTATGAACTTCATATTATATTTTGCTTCTAAAAAATAATAAGCGTCCACATGGCTGCCAGGGTGGGACTAAGCCTCTGCCAAATTTTGATTCTTGGAAAATCCTGACAATAACTTTATTTGATTCCCTACGATATTTTTCGGTCTGTTACCCAGGGGTCAAGGGGCAGCCTCCTTTTGCAGGAGTCCCACTGCTCGGGCAATAAAATTCACCCTCAAATCCTATGTCCTCTGGGGGCGGTGCTAGCTTTGCTGGACTAGATTCCAAGGGACAACTCCATTATGTTTAGTTACTATGTTTTACGGGACGACTCCATTATACGGAGTTGTTATAATTCACATGACAACTCTACTCCGTGGGGCTACTAGCTTCTGCAGCCTTTGCTTGTGGCAAACTTATATGATGTTTGCTTGAGGAAAACATCAGCAGTCTTTACTTTTGGCAAAATTTTCACGGCCTTTGCTTATGGCAAACTTCTACGACGTTTGCTTGTGAAAAACATCAGCGGCCTTTACTTTTGGAAAAACTTTCGTGGCCTTTGCTTTCAGCAAACTGCTAAGTCTTCTATGGCATTTGCTTCTGTTCGAGGTATAGACAACATATACTGTCGATGCCGCGACATAGGCTGGATATACTCACGTTATCATCGTCACGACCCGCACCTGATATAAGGGTACCGATACGTGATGATGTCCAGCCTACACCTCAGTATCGACGGTAGAACACTGTCTAGGTCTACTATGCTAACTAGCAATGTGTATCATAACCTATCAAAATATCTCAACTCCAAACGGAGGGCAAATAATGATATTCATACTCAATCACAATGAATATAAGGAAGATAAATGAGACGAATAAGATATAAGACATGACATGAAATATGTAGGAGAATCTAACATAAATATAATACAAGTCCAAAGTGAGTCTAAGGGTCAACTATCACAAATATATGTCTCAAAATATGACATACCAAGAGTCAAAAGCTGGAGACAAATACAGTTTGAAATCTAGTCTAACTAAGTCGCTACTAAAGCCTCCTCAGCTAGAGCTAAATCCTCCTGGATCAGTTTCTCCTAGTCTACGCCTACTACATCCTGTGGACCGTAGTAGGTAGGGCACACATCATCTAAGATATTTGAAAAAAATATCCAATCAGGATTAGAGCAAAGTATACCGCTAATAACAATTCCAGTAAATGATAAAGACTATGTAACAGTAAATAGAGAGAATATACAAGATAATGTAACATGTATATGAATATAGCAAGACATGAGTAAAGTTGTAAATAAGTACAAGAGTAAGATAACATGATATATCATGTACAAGAATAAAAAATAATGTTATCTATGTGAGTGAGCACTAGTTCCTACATGTGATCATCATGGGAACTTGCACAAGGATATATAGTCTGATTAATCATACGTACGATATATGATCAACACTCACAAGGAATAATATCATGCATAAGGAGGGTATGATCACATATATACACTAATACTCCCCGTCCCCTACTGGTATAGTGGATCCAACCATGGTAAGTTGCAACACGGGATTCTCCGAGAAGGTCGCGAGCCCTC
>JANAVB010039017.1:4794180-4920146 GCA_029216955.1 Iris pallida
CACTATCATAGCCATGGGGTATCTGTATCTCTCTACCATCACGAGCTTTCGTCTTTCCAATCGGTTAAAAACAAAAATAATAAAGAGTTCAAGGGAGATGTTACTGAATACAATTTTGTGATCAAAGGCGAACATATAATTCAAGAAAATTGTCAAAGCAGTCGTGGATGAGATCATAGATACCTCGACATCTCAATCCACGTGGGATAGTCAAAAAGAGAGCGAACGAGTGTACTACGGTTGATCAGATCGTAATACATCGATTCTGATTAGACAATATGTTAGTGGGCGTCCCCAATAAACATATGTCATAAATCAAGCTGATTAAAGAGTAAGCTTGCAAAACTAGGTTGTGATAGCAACATTGGTCAAAATAATCAAATTACAAGTATACAAGATTTTTGAAAGAAGGCACAAGTAGTACAAGTTTTGTGTGAATCAAAAATTTACCAGGTGTTCTTGCTTGTACAGTCTCCCTACTATCTTCTTATCCAAGGCCTTGGTCGACTAATGGGTTATGGACCTCAAAATTCTATATTCTAGGTAACATATTAGCGTTAATCAATATCCTCGTCAATAGGTCACAAGGACCACGGAATGCTAGATCGGAAGACGTGCTACCCAACTTGCAAAACTTCCACTAATATTGGTTTTGGGTCTTATGCGACATGGCATTGTCCTATCCTCCATAGTATCCTAAACTTGTAATCACGTCTGAAGTCATTTCACCGAGAGTTATGCCTCGCCCGTATACTCGAGCTGTGGTAAACCCTTGGATTCGTGATTTCAGGGTGATATGTTATCCGATACTCTACCTTATATTGACACAAAGGTGACTATGGTCAAAAGAGGACCACTAGCTATAGTTTAGCAATATTTTATAATTTCTTTAAATAATTTCAACTCTAAGGGTCGTGTCTCGCCAGTGCGCTGCTGGCTGCAGTAAAACCTTAGTCTCCTTAATTCGAATAAATGGCGACAATGCGCGTTGTCCTGCCATTTCGAGTTAACTAACATTCCTTTAATTATATGTAAAAATTTATGAGCTTCTAGAGATTCAAACAAGTGGCTATGAAATAAACGTAAGTATTTGTCCTATTAGTCAACCCTTACAATAGAATATTGAACATGGAGGAAATAACTGAAGACAGAAGAAATACAAACATTCTAGTATCTATTTCGTGTGTATTCAAACCATGGAGGAAAAACCTTGAATTGAAACCAACTTGAGGTTCATATATAGATAACATAACCAGGAATTATAAGAATAATAATCCTTAGGGCAACTAGGAACTAAATAGGCAGTTTGGGCTAAGACATGAGGATGTTATCTAAAGAGGTAAAGAGAAAGAATTGTACAATTTATCAGGGTTAGATTTTTGACTCTATGAAGCCCTGTCTCACCAAGCGAATAGTCTATCCACATTGGATCATATCGTCATATCAAGAGGAAATAGTGTACTTATGAGATATGACAAACTATCAAAATCAATAACCCTCATCTACATTGCATGGCCTAGACTACCCATCGTAAATTCGTATAAGGGACTCCTAGTCCTAGTCACTCTCTTAAATCAAATTAATCCTAATTGTGAATGAGCATTTTCTAGTCGCAGACTCGCAATAGTACAAGTAACTTAAGTACTATCACGAGTTCGCATGATTTGCAAAAAACACACCTGCATGGGCACCAAAAAAACTTGTCACGACCCGCACCCTTTTTTTATTTAAAAAAAATGGATACGAGACGTGTCCAAGCCAGCCTACGCCGTAGTGTCGGCGGTTAGAACGCTGTCACGGCCATGAAGATCAAAATCACAAATAATGCTCATTCACAAAATTAATTTAATTTATAATAATCACAAGTTTTACATTTACAAAATATAAACTTGTACAATTATAGAATGACTACAACTCAACTATCTAGCTAGTCTTAGGCTTCTGGCTGCAAGTATCTCCGTATCTCCCATGCTAAGTAAATCTACGGCTAACCTGAAAAATATTGATTTCCAGTCAGGAATGGAACGAGCACAATTCACTGAATGCAATTTTAATAAATGAAAATGACTATAAAACAAAAGTTAGACATCAATCATGAGTTTTGAAAATAAACAGAAAAGACGAAAAATCAGTAGCAAATAAATAACAAAATACCTTCCAATCGTAGAAGTACCTTTGATATGTGATCGTTTGGACAATTACACGACACTGTCTACACTGTCTAAAGTTACACTGTCTACACTGTCTAAAGTTATACTGTCTATATTGTATAAAGTTACACTGTCTACATCAAATAATGCAATAAAGAAACATGGTCTACTTTACAATAATAAATTACTGTTTACACTGTTTAATTGCAATAATAAATCACTGTCTACACTGTTACTTTGTAATAATAAATCACCACTGTCTACACTGTCTACTTTGCAATAATAAATCACTGTCTACACTGTCTACACTGTCTAAGGTCAGATCACACATCGTTGGTACTTCACAATCCCGACTCAACAATTTATAATAGAATATAAAAATCACATAATCAATGGACAATCAATGAAATATAGTGAAGATCAATATCGAAATGCAGACAATAAACTGTACTCGCCTGTGGTCCTTTGTTGGTGAAACCGATAGTCCAAACCACTCAGTGTGCCACAAAAGTCAAAACTCATACAGCAGCCCCGAAAGTTGAAATAAACATCACTAATGTTCTCATAATAGTCAAATTAGTTAGGATTGTCTGTCCTTAAGTCCAATTCTAAATACAGGGGCAAATGTAATTTTGGGCTAAAACGGTGTCCGCCGTTGGACCACTTTGCACCGAAAAGTGTGCCAGAGTCAACGGTCTCTAAAGTCATCATACTACATGTCTACGAATTCATTTTGATGATACGAACCCAACCGTATGTCCAGAGTTGGATTCCGGTGGACCGTGCACAAAATCGCCCGTCGAGTCGGACCGTGGGGCCCGCAAAACGGCGATCCAATCAACTGTCTCGAAATCGGACCAAACTTGGCATACAGGACCAGAAAAAGATACGGTCCTGTTGGCGCAAGTTTCATCTCGATCTAACGAGCGTGCACAAAGTAATTGGGAAATTTGTACAGAGGCCGATACGGTAAATTTCGACGGATACGTATCAAATTCGTCGCGCACACGCGACCAATTTGAATTCCGTCAAAGCCCACAACCACGAAGTTGTTACACCTTACGATGCTTTCGGTTCGTGACCACGTCGCCCGGATTGGCGGGACACACGTCGTATCGAAGATTTTTCTAGTTTTTAAAACAGATTTTCGGTGAACTTCGGGATTCGATTTCTCGACATAGTCGATAATTTCCAAATCCACAAAAAGGGTCATGAAGTCCTATATGTTGTCTAGAACTGCCTTAATTAGTTTTCTAAAATTCCTAACATACAGATCATAAAACCTTGAAATTAGGGTTTTCTGGACAGTCTAAACATCCAGAAATTGAGTTTTCCTTGATTTGGAACTCAATTTCTATCGCACATGGTGCAATTCGAAAGAAACTAATTGAAGGGATTAAAAGATGGTAGGTTTGCCTACATACCTCAAAAGACGGTTTGGCGAACGGTCGATTGTGTATCGAGGAATCATGTCGCGAAGTTTGAGCACACAGGCTGGTGCTGATGCGGTTGCACACTGCCCTGTTTCGCGTGCGGGCAGTGCTGCCGCCGTCCGGCGCTTGGTGCGGCGCGCGCGGCCTCGTGGAAGCCGCCAGGGTGGCTGGCGGTCGGCGTTAGGGTTTTACGAGCCCCCTCTGCTTATTTATTAGTATATATAGCGCTCGGGTTTTTCTCACAGGGTCAGGGTCGGGGCTCAGCCCTGAGATTTCGTGTGTCAACACTCAGGTTCGGTTGTGAACCAAACATGGGATGGGTTTAATCTTGCTGTGGGCCGGCCTGGGTAAGTTTAGGTGGGCTGGGATTGTTGTGGGGACTTGGGGCAGAGCCTGGGGTAGCTCGGTCTGTTATGATAGGGTTGGGCTCGGGTTTGCTGAGGGTTTTTGTGGCTGGGCATGTGGGGAAGTGGAGGGCTATTTTGGTTGGCTAGGATTCTCTTCCAAGTGTAACCATATACATACAAATAAATATAATTCTCTCTCTCTCTCTCTCTCTCTCTATAATATTATATATATATATTATATATATAATATATATAATATATATATATATATATATATATATATATATATGCATTAATAAATCTTGAAAAAATTCCAAATAAAATCTCGACACTATCTATTCATAGTATATGACCTATTTATATAAATACGAACCTATATAACATTTATTTGACCATGAAATAATATAACAAATAATAGCAAATAATTCTTATTTAATAACAACCATCATATTACTAATAATAACACCAAATAATACAAATTGCAATAAACCAACTAATAGGAGCAGTATTGGTGACCCATAATACCCTTACTCTAATTGGGTCCACAGGAAAATGGTGCTAGCATATTAGAAATGACATTCTAACATATTAATGCCATTTTATTATGCATAAAAATATTTAGAAATATTTGACAATATCAAAATAAAATACCAATTACTTGCATCTACCCAGAATATGTCTACATAGGTATTCTTGGACGCATTATATGTCTACACGGGCTTGGGCTCAGTTCGGGTCCAGTTTGGGCCAACTTGGTACAACTGGACTCAAAAGTCAACAAGATTAAAATAATATCTAATTAAATTATTTATGGAAGTCATGCCACAACTTGGCCTAGTTTTCTAGTTCGGACACCGCTATGGCTCGACCTTCTCTACCATGGCTAATACACTAGTCAAGGCAAGCCCTTGCACTATCCGTGCCACGATTTCTGATCATTTTGTACTCCAATCCTCAACCATGATTAAAATCATCTACTTAATAATTAACTAAATAATTATATATAAGACTCTAAAAATCATCATTTAATCCAAATAAATAAAAAATAAATTATCATAATTCCGAAAAGAGGGGTTACAATCCCCGAGGGGGCAGGTGGGCACAGGAAACGAGACATGGGAGGGCGTGACGCTCGGCTCCACGTACCCCACCCGGGGGGGGAGCCGAGGCAGGCCCTGCGGCAACCGAGGAACGAAGCCGGAAGGTCGGTGCAGTCCGTCGAGCATGGGAAGGAGGACCGGAGCTGGCCAGCAGGCACCAAGGGGTGGCCACCGGAGCGGTGGTGCGAGTCCAGGGACGATCGGACTGGCGAGGATGGCTCTGGGAGGAACGGGGAAGGGGCCACCGGAGCTTCGCCGCAAGCTTGGGGAGGGGCTTGCCGTCCACTTCGAGCTGCACTCGCGACCAGTCTAGGGAGGCGCTGGAGGGAGGGGGAGGGAGGGGGAGGGAGGGTGGGGAGTCAACAGCGAAGGAGGTGGATGCCAGCTGGGCGGCTGGAGCGGCCCGGACAGGGGCCAACTCGCTGCCACCCCCACCAGGAGCGGACTGGCCGAGAGGCTCCGCCGCAGAGAAAGGAGTGTCTATCGCTGCCGAAGGAAAACTGCTCGAAGCCGAGAGGAGGAGGTGGCACGAGAGCCGGGAGGGTGGCGGTGGGGGGGAGCATCCGACGGCGGGGAGCGAGGGGGACCGGGGAGAGCGCTCGGCGTTGGAAAGAAGGTCAGCCGTCCAGGCAGGGAGGTGCCGGGGGGGAGGGCTGAGCCAAGAATAGAGGGGAGGGAGGAGCGAGGAGGCCGATGACGGAGACCGAGGTGGGGGGCGCCGGGTCGCAAGATGGGACTTGCTCTTCCGACGACGACGGGACAGGAAGGGGGAGAGACGGGAACGGAAAGGAGATGCAGTATGTGGGGGGCCCTGTGGCTCCCGAACACCGAGGATGTCTGGTGAGGGCAGCTTGGGCGAAGAGGGGAGGTGGGGGGAGGCATTGGGGAGGAGGGGTAGAGAGGGACGGCGGGGGAGGCGGGTGGGGTTAGCCGGCGTTGGCTGGAAAGGAAACACCATGGGCGGGGAAGGAGCTCTGGAGAGGAAGAAAAGCCATTTTTAATATATATATATATATATATAATATAATATATATATATATATATATATATATATATATATATATATATATATATTGGAAATGGTATTTAGTTTCGAAAATCGCTCCACTGGGGTTCGAACTTCGCCCACAAGGCCGGGCCACATGCCTCCACACTAACCACTCGGGCTTTTTGCAATATATATATATATATATATATCAATTTTGAATTATTAACCGAAAAAATAGTCTATTGAAAAACTAAAACTGAAAGTCGAATCTTACTGTAGAAAATGAAATCGAATCACTATTTCAGTTCTACTTGGGACGGTTTTGGTTTTTGAACAAGAAATGCTCACTACTAGGGTTGTGCACAATTAAGTCAAATCGACCAAATCGAATCAAGCCAAACTGAATCGATTGGTTTTAAACCGAACCGATGGTTCGGTTGGTTTGGTTCGACTTCAATTTTTTCAAAATCGACCGGTTCGGTCGGTTCACGGTTTGGTTATGCCAAAAACCGTCTAAACCGAACCGAACTGAACCAAATCCTTGTTAAATAATTAAGGTTGGCTGGTTGGGTATAGGTTCATTGGGTTGTATTATACTGGTTTGGTTCATTAAGTTAAAGTTGAAAGAACTATCTCTTCTCTCTTTCTAGTCTCAAAGAGGAGTGCTGGCGGCTCCTATTCTTTTCTAATTGCTCATGTGCACATGAAAAGGGCTTTTGATTGAATGTATATGATTTTTTTTTATGTATAATTGGCATTTTTCTCCACCTGCAAAGTGCAAGTTAAATTGAAGCTGCTGAATTGTATTTCCTGTTGCAAAGTGGAAGTTGACTGAGGTTTCACAAAAGAAAAAAATATACAGTCCATTTTTTATGTGATCAAAACCGACCAAGTCGAACCGATCCAAACCGAACCAAGTCGGTCGATTTTAAAACCGAACGACCATTTGGTTGATTTGGTTCGATTTTGTTTATTTTCAAACCGATTAACTTCGGTTCGACTTCGATTGGGACCAAATAGGTCGACCACCGACTGATGCACACCCCTACTCACTACCATACAACCCAAAACAAAAAAATACACATCTGAATAACAGCCGGCATGCATTGCAGTACTTTGAAGAAACAAGGGATATTTAGCAAATGCTCCCTTTCAAAATATAAAAACTAGCATATACACCCACTATTTAAAAAACTAGCAAATGTCCCATTCCTTTGTAAATCAGCCAAAACTTGGTTAATAGTGGTGGTATATATCTTAAAATTTTATTTGCTCCATACAAAGGAATTGGAACATTTGCCAATTTTTAAAACGAATTTGTCCATATGCTACTTTCTATATTTTTGAACGAGGGCATTTGCTAAAGTATCTCATGAAACAATGACTTTGGTTTAAGTACTTTTGATAGCTAATACTTCTAAACCCATAGACTAGAAATGATAATGCAACATTACAGCACTAAACATTTATTTTATTTTCCTTTGTTAAAGAATAAGTATTTACTTCAGGAAATGTAATGAGATATTGGTCAACTTGAAGGTAGAATCGATATATGAGCTAACAAAGAACAAAGTCTGGACATTTCAATATATACTATTACTAATTAACCAATCAATATATGAGCTACAATTTTAGAGTCTAATTCCTATGTGTCCTGTCAAACACCATTTTGGTACACCAGGAATGGCTCCTAATTCAAGTTTGTCAGAAACTGGCATTTTGTTTGAGGAATAAATGAATATGAGAATAATAACCATCCTCTATACTAAGATATTGAGAATCCATATTTTAGATTGATTTGAAAATATATGATAAGCTTACGATTTAAGAAATTTTCATACAATTATTTAAATATGAAATTCTTCTTCTTCCAGCGCACATAACAGTCGGTCACATAATGATGACAGATGACCCAATAATAATAATTGCCAAAATATTAATTAGACAGAATCTCCATCAAAGACTGAATATTTCCATTTTAGTTCATACCTAATAGATTATAAAGGCAATTGATAAAGGCACTGCATAATTGATCAGGGCTAGCCCATTTGTAAGTTTGTATTATTTACAAGTTTGCCATTGAAAAAATTTATTAGGACTAGCCCATTAGGTAGTATAAAAGTCAATTGTTTTATTTCTCTTCTCTTTCTCTTCTTCCTCTCAAATTTTCTTCTAATCTCAAATTTTCTTCTAAACCCTAGATTGAGATTCCTCTTGTCCCTACAAAAATCTTCCTGTTTTGTAACCCTAGAGTAGTGGCTAGAAAAGTGGAATCCTGAGCGTACATCCCGCATGCTGTCACGCGCGCGCGCGAAGAAAGATTGGAAGTCCGGTTTGTATATGGACTGCCCAGTTTCCTGGCAGTCCACATACATATGTGGACTGCCAGAAAACTGGGCAGTCTATCACAGAACTTGCTGTGAGCATGGACTGCCCAGGAACTGGGCAGTCCACATACAAACAAGGACTGCCCAATTTTCTGGCAGTCCAACAAACTGAATGGACTGCCAGAAAACTGGGCAGTCCTAAGTCACAGCATGTGAAACAAAGGACTGCCCATTTTTCTGGCAGTCCTTACTGTATGTAGGACTGTCCAATTTTCTGGCAGTCCTGAATACAGTAAGGACTGCCAGAAAAATGGGCAGTCCTTTGTTTCACATGTTGTGACTTAGGACTGCCCAGTTTTCTGGCAGTCCATTCAGTTTGTAGGACTGCCAGAAAATTAGGCAGTCCTGGTCGACACACAGTTTTCTCGTTCGTGCATACTTGTGTTTAATTTAAATGGGTAATTTTTCACTCCGAATGTAGTTTAATTCAAATGGGCTACAGACAATTGAAATAAACAATAATGGATGCTTGAATTTTCAATTTAATTTCTAGGATTTTGGAAACAAATAGAGAAAGAATTTGGGTGCCATCGATCTTCTTGAGAAGAAAATTTGGAAGAGAAGAGGAAGAAGAAGAGAACATTTCTAGGGTGGAAGAATATCTAGGAATTTCAAATTATCTTCTTGCTTGGGGATGGAGAAATGGTGGAGGAGAAGAGGAAGAAGAAGAAGAGAGGAGTTAGGGTTTAGGAAGAGAGAGAAAAATTTTTGCAAATGAGAGAAAAATTTGGGTTTAGGAAAATTTTACTTTGGGACAGCCCAAAATCAAAAAAATGGCTGTCCTGAGTAAAACACAAAAAAATCTGGGCTAGCCCCAATCCGGGCTAGCCCTGATCAAATTGTGCAGTGCCTTTATCAATTGCCATTAAAATTAGGAAAGTCTCTCTCTCTCGCTCTCTCTCTCCTGTTTATTCCCGAAGGCATAACTATATGTATAGTTACAACTTACAACTCACAGTTGTATTCTAGTTTTCTCAATGGTGAGCAGTAGCAGTAGAAAGCCAAGCAAGGGCCGGCAAAAGATCGAGATCAAGCGAATCGAGAAGGATGTCGCGCGCCAGGTTTGCTTCTACAAGCGCCGCAACGGTCTCTTCAAGAAGGCTCGCGAGCTCTCCCTCCTCTGCGGTGCAGAGATCGGTATCCTCCTTATCTCTCCTGGAGGAAGACCCTTCTCCTTCGGCCATGCGACGCTTGATCACGTCATGGACCACTTCGTCAACACCACCAACAACAGCAGCAGCATCAACCGCACTATGGCCACAAATATTGGCTCGGCGGCACGTCGAGAAGCGATGCAGCTGGATCAACAGGAACACATGTTGCCGTTGTGGAGGAGCAATGCAGATATTGAAGACGTGGGGTTGGAGGAGCTGTTAATGTACGAGAAGGCATTGGTGGAGTTGCAGAGCAAAATGTTGAGAGGAGGAGGAGGACGGACAACAAAATTTCGTCGACGAGAAACCCAATTTGGCTGACCTGGCTGCTTCTGCTCCTCCTCCTCCAAGTCATGCTTACGAAGGAGATGACCACCAAGATTATGGGTTTTGGTCATACTGATCCTTTCTTTCACTCTTCCAATTTAATAAGTTAATTTTGTTAGGGTTTCATGCTCCCATGCATACAATTCGTAATTGAGTTAACTATTCTATGCATGTATAAAGGTCGGGTTGATCGAACTCTCGTTGTATTACTTCGATTCATTTTAGGTAGACTCTTGGGAATCAATTGAATTGTTTCATATTACATGAATTGGCGATTGTTTAACAAATATTGCAAAATTTAATCTTGTTTAACATCGCTTTAAATTGATACGAAACTTGTCTCGTTAAATGGGTATTGTTCGGAAACTAATTAAACTTGAGGAGTTTTTTTTTTTTTTTTTTAAATATCTAAGTCTGTGTTTTGATACTAGCAAATTTTTTTTCAGTCTCCGGTAAATTTAGGCTAACAAAGCTGTTACCATATTTAGTTTGGACTATAAAAAAATTTCTCAAATATTTTAAATGTCCAAAAAACCAATATTTCAATAAATCTAGTGGGTATATTAATTTTTTATGTGAACAAAGCTATACCTAAATATATTTTTTGTGTTTGAAAAAGTATTTCAGTTTTTTCCACTTTGTTTATTTTTCTTTTTCATTTGTTTTAAGATATTTTTTATTTTTTGGTTTTATCTTTCAACAATACTAGGGGGACATAAATATGTGACATCATTTTGCTCATCAAATGATGTGGCAGTTTATGTGCTGTGTGGAACCACCAAATTAATGCACAATATATAGGCTGCCACGTGATCTGGTCATATTTTTGTGTCAACTTATCATTGTTAATTTTATCTTTTTTTTTCTTTTAGAAACATCATTTATTCTATTTGTTTATTTTTATTTTTTTATGATTTTTTGATTTATTTTCGTTATTGATTTATTTTAATTATAAATTTTAAAATTTTCTTTCTTTGTTTCTTCTATACTTTTTTAAAGTTTACATTTTCCTTTTTCTGTTTCCAAGAAATATTTTATATTTGTTTTAAAACTTTTTTCATTTGTTTTAAATATTTTTTCTTTTTTATTTATTTTAAATAATTTTTTGTTTTCTACATTTTTGTTTTCTTAGTTTTTTTTTCTTTATGTTTTTTAAAAAAAATTCCTTGCCCTTTTCTTCTTCTCATTTTGATTTTCAATTTTCGTTTTCATGGTTTTTTTTTGTTTTTAATTTCTTTGTTATTTTTGTGTTTTTCTTTGTCTCTTTGTTTTTTTAAAATATTTTGGTTGGATCGTTTCACATAAAGATGAATTTGGGTTAGGTTTAGTACTAATCGAGTAAAGCTAATATATAAGAAAATAATTATGATGTCAATAGAATTAAACCAGGTTCTCTTGGATACTAACATACCACTTTAACTAACTATGCTACAAATGCACAAAAGGTGACAATTATTAAATATATTTAATCATCAATAATACATGTTATATATTTTATAAACTATATATTTTCGAATAATATTAGTATATTCTCAAAACATGGGAATATAAATTTAATTTTTCATCTATTTAATTCCTGAAAATATTCATTCGGGCTATATAGTATTATGGCGCACCAAATACACCATAAAGTAATATATGCTAGAAAGAAACAAAAATCTTCTTCCAAACTCAAATGAGGGACAAAATCACATAAAATACAAATTACATCTTCTAAAAGATGGAATTAGGGAAATTAATCCGTTGAAAAGAGACGTTACAGTATATATATGAGTTGAGTTGGCAAAGCAGACTTGAAAACACTTCATGACGAATTAGGCAACGAACGTCCTAAATAGGAAATTTTGACGGAAAGAGAAAAAATGGAGGGGTTGTGTTGAATATTTTAAGCTACCGTTTTCCTCCTTCTTTTTTAAATTTTATTTATTTTTTAGAGTTGAGAACCTAATAGTGAATTTAGGATGTCTTAACAGACATAACATATCTTGTTAAGAATTAGAATATACGTGAGAAATTATTTCTGGCAACTTCAGTCTTTTAATGTATAGAACTGAATAAAGTAAAATAACAAAATAAAAACGTCATCAACAAGTTTAATTTTGGGTGGGCTTATAGGTTCCGATGGTCCAATAATTGTTTTAATATTAAAGAAGCCAAGACCAAGACGACGCTTACCATAAATGTAAGGAACAATAGGCTTCCGTGGCTCGATCCACTGATCTTCCGCTACCCAGCCAAAGCTTTAATGTCTCCCTCCACTGACCATAAGGATCAGTCGGATTCGCCGAATCAAATCCCTCTCATCCGCCGAACCCGAGTGATCCTTGTGGTCAGCAGGAAGAAGCATAAAACTCCGACTGAGTGGCGAAAGATCAGTTGATTGAGTCAAATGAGCGTATTATTTCTTCCATTTATAGTAGAAGTTGGGACAGTGGGCCCAAAACATACAATGCAGTGTGTACAAAATGTCCTGATCGTTAAGCCGGACACTGACAAATTTTTTTTTCCCTCATATCCCTATGTCAAAATTATTCAGTTCAAAATGAGTCATCTAAGTCATACGTATATAATTGCGATAATTCAAACTAATCCCTATACCCAAACAAATGTGTGTGAAATTCCAAATCTTGGTATTATCTAACTACATGGTATTATCTAACTAAACATGTATCCAAAGTGCTAACTATATGGTATTATCTAACTAAACATATATCGAAGTCCTAAAAACATATAATAAATCCTAATTTAAATATATTCAAACTATATTCAGACTATTTCAATATTATTTAACTAAACATATCCAAAGTCTTAAAAATAGTTATAACAAATTATAACTAAAATATCCAAATTGTTGTGAACTGATAAGCACCAAAATGGTTAGTTGACCACTAATTAAGGGATATAAGAGATTCATACAAACCCAAAAGTACACCACTTTCCCTCATATATATATATATATATATATATATATATATATATATATATATATATATATATATATATAACGTCTCAATCCTAAAATTCGTAGAACCAGGATACGTAAACATGCCAGCTACGTATCCAACGGACTCTAGCACAGCTAAAATACATATAAACTGTACATAAATGACCAACTATCTATATAACTTAATAATATTTCTGTCTCAATCCACAGTAATATAGAATACAAGAATGGACAATGTATATAATGGTATGGTGGTGTGCACCACATGTTGAACTTGTCTGATTAGACTCCAAATAAGTAATATGTGTCTACAAATTATGGGCTAACAAGCAAAATGACAGTAATGGAGATAAGTATGTAATCGCAAAATATAACTGAATTAGAAGTAGCAACTGTCATGATCAACGAACTAACTTTGCACTATCAACTACCTAGAGGGATCACTAGGTCCTCAAAGGGACGTAACAAGGTACAAAAACAACATGCTGAAGTAACAGTAAATAAAGTACAAAAATACAAAGTATGTTAGGTATCTATATTAACCATATATATGTGAATGCATGCGAGAACAATTATCGAATATCATGCTTCAGCCACTGAGGCACCTTGCATGGTACCCTGCACAAACGTGTCAAGATAACACCAAAGCTCTGCTACAGAGATAGTGACAAACGAGTCGAGTAACAACCAAGTCCCGACTATAGATACGAGGTCAAACATGTTAAGGTAGCCTGATTTAATTTACTGTAATGTTCTCCCCATCCCATTATCTAAATCATCTAGTCAAGTAAAATCTCAAGAACAAGTATCAAATTCTGTAGCCTATCACAGAGTCCATAACCATGAATATCTCATGTAAGACTCCGTATGATCGTATCAATGTCCTACGGTCTATTATGTCAAATGTAACATGAATAAAATGCAACGCCAAGTCTAGTGTTTGTTGGGAATCGGATACGCCCTCCTATGCTCCAATACTGTGTCTGAAATATTGTCGCAACAAAAACTTAGGCCAACCCACCTGGTAACCATCCCTTGTCTAACGAACATCAAGCACAGATAAAGACAAGTATATGGCAATGACTACATCACCTGTAGAAATCCCATTCTTTATAACTCAGAAGAAATTACAAGATTGACAAAAACAATATTAACCCTTTGCCCTAATAGGTTCAAACTCCTCACCACATTTAAGAAGAAAAGAAAGAGATTAATTGAAATCGCTCATCAAACCGTAGCAATATCTCTAACCGAAGTTGATGACTCCTAGATTAGATATTTTCTTGCTTATGTCTTGTATGACGAAGTCCTGAGAGCAAAGTGTGGACTTTTTCTTAGATCTTTTGTGGACAAGAACCTCGAATCTCAAATTTGTGCTATATCTTTGTGCCTCCACTCCCATCTCATATAAATAGGATGCAAAACCTAATTTTAGGGTCAGACCTTATATTGTACTATATACAAATTTTTTCTTGGGAAAGTATCTATAAAATTCTACCCACATTAGTATTCACCTAGTCTTCTAAAGCTTGAATTCCTATCTTCTTCAATAAAATATGCAGACAATAATAGTTATACACAATCATAGGTCCAGCCTTAAGTACAAGACTTACCAAGTCATTCTATTCATAATAAAACTTCCTAAAATCTACTATAAAGGGGTCCTATTTTCTTAAGGCACTATAACTAATACCAAGTTTAACAGCCTAATCTTCAAAATCATATATCTAGTATTCAGGATAAATTCTATTCTTATAATCTAACAAATCTCTATGGATATGTAAACTTATGATTCACCCTATCTGTTTGGCAGGTGTAGAATGCCTATAATCGACTAAGAGGTTTTTTTTTATCAAACTAAAACTCTATAAAATAGAATGCTACTCTGTTCTAATTGGTCTTTCTAGTAGAGTGGTTCAACCCTACTCATATACATACCTTAGATAATCACCATCCTAAGAAATTTTACTAATTAAGCTTCTATCCTATGATAAAATATAATCAAAGCTACCACAACTAGTATGGAATTGATGGAACACCTTGTTTATCAAATGCATAGATACAACATATGCATTCCTTAATCCAAATGGCATCAACAGTCTTGTATTGGCCGTAACGAACCCTGAATTCTATCCTTGGAATATCTTCTATCCGTATTGTCACCTGATGGTATCCCGATATAAAGTCAATAAAATATACCTTTGCTTCTGCCTACTGGTCAAACCAGTCGATGGCGAACTACCAAAGAGATATTGTGCTTCAAGTGATAAATTAGTCTGAAGATAACGATCACCGACCCATTAATTCTAAAGTATAAACTATCTATCAGGATTTTCTAAGATTACGACTAGCAAATCTTTAAAGTCATAATCTAACTTATACTACCTTAAAGGTCATATATCTCGATTCCAACCAGTTCATCCACTTTTTTGTCTGGAATTTCCTACATATGTATACTATCATGATTTTATATCCTTCAAATAATTTTTTTCTAAATCTTATTGCAACCATAAAATATCTATAAGGATTCATATCTATCTACAATACCTTATCGAATCATCATACCCGGCCATATCAAGACTTTCAAATTCTTTCAACTACAGTCATCCATGTGGGTGATCATATTCTAATTAGAAAACCATATCTAACTCTAAAATTCTACCACATATTCTTCCAAGTTACTCCATTCATTTCGATTGAGAATCCTATCTTATCTCCCTGAATAAACCAAATTAAACTTTGTTATACTTCTACCCCATCTTTATATAACCAAGGTATCTAATTTGTCTCTACCCACCATAGGTGAATAGCGGAAGGGTTATAGTCCATTGCTCCTAGAGTCTCTCATTAGGGTTAAGTCTCCTATAAAAATTCTATTTTGCTAGTCCGATCTACTCGGTATATTTAGTTGAGGCATCACTACAAGAAAATGTAGCATTTACGGTGCACAATTTACGGCGTGCAGTTGTTGCGCATTGTAAATGACACTCTTTTACAGCGTGCAAATATGTGTGCCGTAAAAGTGTTATTTTTTTCTTCTTTATGGCTTGTGTGACATGCATGCTATAATTGAAGACTCATTTACAGCATGCATTTTGTGCGTTGTAAATAAAGGCTCATTTACGGCATACATTTTTGTGTGTTGTAATTGAAGACTCATTTACGGCATGCATTTTTGTACGTTGTAATTGAAGAATGATTTACGCACGCACTTTTGTGCGTTGTATTTAAAGGCTCATTTATGACATGGATTTGTGCATGTTGTAAATGAATAATCATTTACGGTATACATTTTTGGGCCATGTAATTGAAGTCTCATTTACAACATGCATTTTTGTATGTTGTAAATGAAGACTCGTTTACGGCATACATTTTTGTGCGTTGTAATTAAAGACTCATTTACGATATTTTTTTTGCGCGTTGTAATTAAAGACTCATATTCCAACTAAAAATGATAACAAAATAAAAAGAATAAAATAATTAAAACTGAGAAAACACAACAAAAGTCTTTCTAAATAAATAATAATAAAATTATTATTAAAAAATAAGAAAATATCTATTAAATTTTTTCAAAAAAATGAAAAAACAAAAGAAAAAATAGAAACAAAAATTAGTAAATAAATAAGTAAGATTTTTTGAAAAAAAATTGTATAGAAAAATTATATTCTTAAGGAAAAAAATGATGAAAATTGAAAAGAATTAAAACTGAGAAAAAACAATAAATTAAAAAAAAACAAAAATCATTCTTAAAAATGAAAACAAAACTAAATTAACTTTCAGGAAAAAGAAAAAAGAAAAAGAACACTAAAAACCAAAACAAAAACAATAAATAAACAAGAATTTTGAAAAAAAATGTATAGAAAATTATATTCTTAAGGGAAAATTTTATAGAAAAATAAAAAGAACTGAAAGAATAAAACTGAGAAAAAAATCTTTTTTAAAAAATAACATAAAATATATAAAAAACAAAAAACAAAACAAAAAAGCAAAAAAATAAAAAAATAACAAAAAAAAGAAATAAGACAAAAAATAAAATAAAATAAAAATCATATACGACATGCATATTTTTTTTTTTGCATTGTAACTGAAGACTCATTTATGACATGCATTTTTGTTTCATTCAAGTTTTTATTTCCCTCTTATTTTCATTCAAATTTTTTTTTCCTATTATTTTTTCATTTCCCTATTTGTTATCAATTAAGAGAGCCCCAATCTCCACTTCCCTTTTAATATCACCCTTTTCCAAACCATTTTCTTCTTCAGTTGCTTCTTCTTCTTCCTCCTTATCTCTAAATTAAACCAGGCCCTTTACGACGAAGCTAACTCCTGCCTCCACCGCTACCCGGCCCTCTACGGCTGCAAGGACCGCATCCAAGCCTATATGGCCGAGCTCGGGTTCCCTTCACCCCCACCCAGATTTCTACCGCTACGACATCTACGGTGACCTCCTCGGCCTCCTATCCCTCCACCACTTCGACGTGGTCGAACCAATCTCCCCGGCCAAACCCGCACTGAAGCCTCCAACAGCCTCTTCGACGGGCCTGTCGGCCTCGACTCCATCAGCGTTATGCAGCAATCCATCTGTTAATCGTCTACGAGAAGTTGGACCCGGCTCTATGGGACAGAGTAAGTACCAAGTACTAGTATTGGACAATATTGCTCTCTCTTCTCTCTCTAATTGCTAATCTTAATTATTTCTAGCATTTGGTCTAGTTTCATGTGATTGATTTGGTTTGGCTGTCGCCGAGGAGGAATTGCTACAGAGTGCTGCAAAAGGAAGGGAGGATGAGCTTGAATACCGATGTAGGTGTGTGCAGAGAAGGGGTATAGGGAGGTTATTTATGATACATCATGGACTTTTTTTTTGTAAAAATGGAGAAAGAGTTGTTTGATTGTCTTAATTTGGATTGTTAGTGTGATTTTTTTGTCATTAGTGCTATATTCAATTTCATATCTTTCTTTTAAAAAAATAATAATGTGATCATTTCAAGTGGAATATATAACTGTGCATTTTATGCGTATGTAAGTTAGAATTGTATAGTTAATTATTTTGAGGTATCCGTGGAATGAAAGTATGGAAGAATTTAATGTGTTAATTACGATTTAGTGTACAGTAATGTTATATTAAGAGGGTCATTTATGTGATTTACAAAAATAATGATTACTTATGGCACACAAAACGTGCCGTAAATGATCTTTTATGGCATATATTTTGGTGCCATAAAAACAATACCGTAAATGATCCTATTATTTACGGCACACATGTGAACGCTGTAAATGACCCACTCCATCTTTTTTACAATGCGCATCAGAACACTGTAAAAAAGGTGAAGAAGGTTATTACAGCGTTCAAAAGCACGCCGTAAATAATTGGGTCATTTACGGCATTGCCTTTTACGGCACCCAAATGTACGTAATGAAAGATCTGTTGATCCAAACCGGATCACAGTCAACCTAATCTTGACAATTAATAAAACAATATTTGTCATAGTCCAATTTGACACATCAAGCTCTAAATCGATCAACTTATCACATCAGTTCAAGTCAACATCTGCCTGAAGAATTGCTGCTTTGTGTATTCTGGAGCCTGTAATTTTATTATTTTTTGAGTATAGGCAAATGTATGTTGAGTCATACTGAGCAGCTTTAGGCTAGACTTAACCTTCATAGGTCCACTTAGCCAATAGCCAAAACAACCCAACAAGCCAAAGCCCATTTATGAACTTTATGTCCAAAGGAGACAGAGTTCGGGCCAAACTCTGCCTTCACACAGAGTTCGGGCCGAACTTTGTCCCCTAAATTACAGGAAGCTAATTTTTAGGGATTATTCACTGCTAGTTGTCAAACGGTCAAAAATTTGAATTCTGGACACAGAATTCTGGCCGAATTCTGCCTACCCAGAACACTATAAATAGGCCTTGAATTATCCCATTTCAAATCGTCCAATCTTCTCTTCTTCTTCTCTTACATAAGCCTACATATTAAAGATCTCTACTTTCCCATCAAACTTAGCTTTCAAACTTCCCAACCGTCCAAGTTGCTCAGTACGATTCAGCTAGAAGTTTGAAGTACAAGAAGTTGTAAGTCACTTGGTAGTCCAAGTTTTGCCACAGCGATCATTGAAAGAAGTTGGCGTACCCTTCTGAAAAAAGGTACGCGGTTGTAACCCTATTTCACAAATAGTGGATTTCAATCCTGAACTAGAGTTCTCAGGCCTGGACTAGTCCTCCACGAGGGAAACCAGGTTAAAAATCTTGCTGTGTTTGCGTTTATTCTTTGACTGTTTTATTTCCGCATTTATATTACTCTGATTATTTTGTTGGTGAAAAGAGTTTAAGTATTAATTGATCATTATCGTTATAAACTCTATTCACCCTCCTTTATAGTTTTCTACCTGTACTTCAATTGGTATCAGAGCACTGTTCTCTTTACAAGGACTAACATTCTAGAGCTGATCCATAGCAACCACACAACCTATGTTTTCCAACTGTGGTGAAGGATAGTCCACTCATAGGCCACCCCTATTTGATGGAACCAACTACACGTATTGGAAAACTAGGATGAGTTTCTATCTCAAGTCTCTAGACTTCGACCTGTGGACCATTATCACCGATGATTACAAAAGCCCGCCAGAATAGTTGTCGATGAAAATTTCATCGAGAAACCCAACGACAAATATTCTGACGAGGAAAAGAAACAGAAAAGTCTAGATGCTAGAGCTATTAATGCTCTTTTCTGTATAATAGACAGGAATGAATTTAATAGGATCTCGACATGCACTACCTTACACGAAGTATGGAACCTTCTGGAAGTGACGCATGAAGGAACCACTCAAGTCAAGGAATCTAAAATTAGTCGTCTTACTCAAGAATACGAGGCATTCAAGATGAAGCCTAATGAGACGATCACCCAAATGTTTACAAGGTTCCTTGACGTCATCAACCCTATGCCATCTCTTGGCAAACAATATACAAATCATGAGAAGATCCGCAAGTTACTTAAGGGGCTGCCAAAGATCTGGATTCCTAAGGTAACAGCTATCATAGAAGGCAATGATCTTACCACAATATCTATGGAAACTTTGATGGGAAAGCTGATGACCCGCGAGCTCGACCTCAAAGACTTCGACGAACCTGCTCCAAAGGCAAAAGAAATTGCCCTAACAACTCATCGTCGAAGGGCTGATCCTGAAGAGACTGACGACGACAAGTCTGAAGGTGATGATCAAGCTCTTCTAGTACGTAACTTCAAGAAGTTCCTTCATTTCAATCGAAGAAAGAAGGAACAACAAGAAGATGACGAGGAAGAACCAACGTGCTACGACTGCAAAAAAACTGGACACGTTCGAAAGGACTGTCCCTTCGTAAAGAAAGGCAATAGATATGAGAAGCCCTACAAGAAGTCTTTTTCAAGAAAGTATGCTAACACTAGTATTTGGCATGAAAGCGAAGCAAGTGACTCCGAGGAAGAAAATGACTCTCCTCAAGACACCGCTAATGTTTGCCTAATGGCAACATCCGAAAAGATAACTAGCGAAACTCTCGATGACTTTACTTTTGATGAACTTTACGATACGTTTAATGATTTACTAAATGACCACAAGAAAGTCATTAGTAAATATAAGCATGCCAAGGAGAAAATCAAAGGATATGAAATAGAGATTCGAAATCTTTCTTCCTTACTTAATAATGTTAGAGACACTCCACCCACAGAAGTCACTAATGAGGTATCCAAGCTTAAGTTAAGCCTACATGATGTCGAAGCACTTATTGAAAAGCAAACACGTGAGATCTCAGTACTCAACAAAGAGATTGCTGAAGAAAAGAACAAACACAAGATCTCTATTGCTAAGATTGATGGTCTAAATGCTAAGTATAATGAACTAAATGCTGCCTCTAAGAAATTAGAGATTAGATTGGAGAAACAGGTTGCTCAACCTCAAACCCAATCACACAGTCACAAAACACACACAAAATACAAGACCACTCATAATAGTAAAAATATGTCATCCACATACAGCACATAATCATGCTTATATGTACACGTACTTCCATGCAATACGTAAACCACATACACATAGACATCATTCTCAATCTACTCATAACTATTATCCTGCTGCTACACATGGTCACTATCCTACTAACTACCACCATGCTGCACATAGACATAACTATCTTCCTGCTACTACAGATAGTCACTATCATGCTGTTCCACACAACTATCACCATGTTGCATATAGACATCACTATCAACCTGCTCCAAACACAAATACGCATGCTACTTGCACATATTATGGATTACATGGTCATGTCTCATCATAGTGTAGAATTAGAAAATTAGTTGATATTAATCTATATACATGGGTACCGAAGACTAACATTTCAGGACCTACAAGAACTTGGGTACCAAAGGTCACATCTACTCGTGATGTAGGTGGACCTTCCTTCCTTAACTAAAAGCAAGTAGATTCTCGATAGTGGATGCTCGCGACATATGACGGGAGACACAAATCTTTTTGCATCACTATTGATGAAGAGAAAAGGGTATGTATCCTTCGGTAATAATTTAAAAGGCTACATCATAGGTAATGATACTATTGTTATCCTCCTTCTCCTGTAATAAAGGATGTCTGCATAGTGACCGAGTTAAAGCATAACCTACTCAGCATAAGTCATCTTGCTGATCATGGATATGATATTAACTTTGGACAAAATAAATGCTATATTTATGATAGGTCAATGGGAGATATTACTTTTGAAGGGATAAGAGAAGATAACATTTATATTTTCTATCTATCTAGAAATAATAACGGTACAGAAAGATGCCTCTACGCCCACAAGGATGAGAGACTGTTGTGGCACCAGCGTCTTTGTCATGCCAATATGGATACTATATCCAGGCTATCGACAAAGAAGCTAGTAAGAGGTCTGCCCGACATCACATTCAAGAAGGACATGGCATGTGCCGAATGTGAACTGAATAAGGCAACCAAATCTTCATTTCATTCAATAAACACTGTAAGTACTACTAGACCCTTGCAATTACTACACATGGACTTATTTAGTCCCAGTAGAGTAGCCAGTCTTGGTAGAAAACTCTATACTTTTGTTATAGTAGAAGACTTTTCTAGATTCACTTGAGTTTTTTTTCCTTTTAAACAATAGCGATACGATTTCAGTTTTCAAAATCTTTGTCAAAAGGGTCCAAAACGAAAAAGACTACATGATTATTCGAATCCGAAGTGATCATGGAGGCGAATTCAAAAATTCCGATTTTGAAAAGTTTTGCGAAACAAATGGTTTTGATCATGAGTTTTCTTGTCCTCGAACTCCTCAATAAAATGGTGTTGTAGAGCGGAAGAATAGGACTCTTGGCGATATGGCTAGAGTCATGTTGAATAAATTTCACTTTCAAAATATTTTTGGGCAGAAGCTGTCAGTACAGCTTGCCATATTTTGAATAGGGTGCTTATTTGACCTATTTCGAAGAAAACACCCTATGAACTTTGGTTTGGTAGGACCCCCAATGTATCTTATTTTAGAGTGTCCAGTTGTTGCTGTTTTATCCTCAATACCAAAGATAACTTAGGCAAGTTTGATGCCAAAGCCGACGATGGTATTTTTCTTGGCTATGCCGCCAAGAGTAAGGGATATCGAGTGTTCAACAAATGCTCAATGATAGTAGAAAAATCTACTAATATTACTTTTGATGAGGAGAATAGTATAGCTACCATCCCCAACGATGATGATGAACCATCAACTTCCACGCCTATGACTACCAATCGTGAAGCCAACTCTCTGGAAGACTTATCGAAGAAATTCGAGTTCAAACCATCACACCTAAAAAACTTGGTAATAGGTGAGGTATCTCGCGGAGTAAGTACTCGTTTATCTTTAAGAGATTCTATTGCTAGCACTGCTTTTATTTCTCAAATTGAGCCTAAAAATATTTTAGAAGCCTTTAATGATGAATTTTGGATTTCTGCCATGCAAGAAGAACTCAACCAATTCGAAAGAAGCCAGGTCTGGAAACTTGTTCCTAGGCCAGCTAATCATTTGATTATTGGTACTAAATGGGTTTTTTGCAACAAAGTAAATGAAGATGGATCAGTTACTCGCAATAAAGCGCGTCTAGTAGCTCAAGGATACAACCAAGAGGAAGGTATCGACTACGATGAGACGTACGCTCCAGTCGTCCGACTTGAATCCATTCAGATGCTTTGTGCTTTTGCAAACTTTCAAAATTTTAAACTTTTTCAAGTGGATGTGAAAAGTGCTTTTCTAAATGGTTTTATTAAAGAAGAAGTCTTTGTCAAGCAACCCCCTGGTTTTGAAAATTACAAATTTCTCGTCCATGTTTTCAAACTCAAGAAAGCACTTATGGCATCAAACAAGCCCCTAGAGCTTGGTATGAACGCCTAAGTACCTTTTTATTAGATAAAGGTTTTTCAAAAGGAAAAATTGACACTACACTCTTTATAAAATCTTTTAAAGACACCATTCTTTTAGTACAAATTTATGTTGATGATATCATATTCGGTTCTACTAATGAAACACTCTGTCAAGAGTTTGCTAAGTGTATGCAGAACGAATTTCAGATGAGCATGATGGGGGAGCTCAATTACTTCCTTCGACTGCAAGTCAAGCAAATATCGCATGGTACTTTCATCTGTCAGTCAAAGTATACAAAGGATATGATGAAGTTTGACCTTGACAACGTCAAACCGATTGGCACTCCAATGGCTACTACAACTAAACTAGAACCCGATAAAAGCGGAAAACCTGTGGATCAACGTAAGTATCAAGGTATGATAGGCAGTCTACTTTATTTGACTGCTAGTCGCCCTGATATCATGTTTAGTGTTTGCCTGTGTGCTAGATATCAAGCTAATCCTAAGGAATCACATATGTCCGCTGTTAAGCGTATCTTTCGATACGTTAAGGGTACTATTACAGTTGGCTTGTGGTATCCCAAAACCACATCTTTTGATCTTATCGGTTATTCGGATACTGATTTTGCGGGGTACAAAGTTGATCGTAAAAGTACGAGCGGCACGTGTCATTTTTTAGGCAAAGCCTTAGTCTCCTAGTTTAGCAAAAAACAAAATTCTGTTGTACTCTCCACAACCGAAGCTTAGTATATAGCTGCAGGACGTTGTTGTGCACAAATTTTGTGGATGAAGCAAACCCTAGAAGACTATCATTTGTCTTTTATGCACATACCTATTTTCTGTGATAACACTAGTGCTATAAACCTTACTAAGAACCCTATATGTCACTCACGCACGAAACATATTGAAATTCGTCACCACTTTTTACGTGATCATCAACAGCACGGTACTATAGATCTAGAATTTATTGACACAGAATATCAGCTGACAGACTTCTTTACAAAACCACTAGCCGAAGAACGTTTTGTAAAACCCCTAAATTTCTACTATTTTTTTTATTATTATTAAATTTGGTTCTGATTTAAAAATTTTTGTATTATACATCGCACAGTCGTATTGTACGTCGCGCACGAAATTTTATTTCACGAATATGCTCGACGAGTGCGATTATGTGCGAGCGTACATATTTTTAGAAAAACATTTTTCTATATTTTTATATAGTTCAAATAATATATATAATAATTATTTATATTTTACTTAAAGTTTATTTTATGCAAATAGAGATACATTAATTTGAATTTATATATATAATTCCATTTTCAAAATTTATTAATATTAATATTTTATTATTCCAAAAAGATATTTAAAAATATTTATTATTTTCGAAATTATTATTATTGGTATTTTGAAAAATATATATGGAAGTTATTGTGGCCATTTAAATTATGATTTAATCTTTGGATTTATTTAAATATATTAACTTAATACATATAATTGAGATTTGATTTATTTAAATTGATTTTAAAATATAGGGATATAATTAGATTTAAATGGGATTTATATTTGGATTTGGATTTGAAAGTAGAGAATTATCTAACGGAGTTTTTAAACTACTCATAATCCTATCTAACTGGGAATTCCCACATCCTATAAATAGGCAGGTACTCCTTCAGAAATTTCTCACATCCACAAATTCTCCAATGTGTATCGTGTCCGTGTTCCCATATCCATAATCTCATTCCATCTTTTACATGTACAATTATTCTTCGTGTCGACAATCCCGACACGATATTCAATCCTAACCTAACCAAGCCCCGTCCCGCTGTCGTCCCCATATCAACCGCCACTACCAGATTTTACTACCCCGCTCCTCGCCCTGTCCACCACCATGGATCACCACCGGCTCTACCGCATTGCCGATCCCCGACAACCAGACCGCACCACCACATCCACCGACCTATTTCCGTTCCACCATCGACCACCATTGCAACCCACCACGGCCAATGGCCGGACCAACCACCGCACACCCCATCATCTCATCCCCGCTACACAAAATCAATCACAGATAAGAGAGGGAGAGAGAATCACCTGGACGTTGGTCGCTGACTCTCCCGTGACAGCGACTCGCCATGCCCGATCCCGCCAGATCTGGCGCTATGGTCGAGGATGCCGCCGACCCTATCTTAGGCGCCTCCGCCCATCAGATCTGATCCTTTACTCTCCCACGCCCGACCCTCTCCGGCGAAAAACCAAACCCAAAACCAAACTTCTGCCGTTTTCGCCGGGTCGGCAACCTCTCGGGGAAGCCTCGACCAGTGCCCGAGCACCGCACACCCAAAATTTCCAGCCCGAGCCCTTCTCTATTTCTCCGCGCTCAGCCACCGAGGCCTAAACCGCGCCTTTTCTCCTCCGATCAGCCCCCATCCCCTCGCTCCCAGCGCCGCGCTCGGCCTTGCCTCCAGCCGACGGCAACAGCTCTTCTGATTCCTCCGCCGACCCTTCCTTTCTCTTCTCCGATCCCGCTCGTCGCCGGCATCTCTTCCGCCGAAGCCCTAACTTCCCGGCCTCTGACCGCCGCTTCTCCCTCCTCCTCTTCACGCCGAGCCACCGCGGTTCCCCGCCTCGCGCGTGCACCAGTTGCCGCCGAGCGCCGGTGGAGAAGACCTCCGACCCCTCAAACCCTCCTTCTTAGCCGCGTTCGACCACCGTGCCTCCCGACTCCGCCGCTCCCCGTTCTCCCTGCCGTAACCGACCGACTCCAGCTCGCCCTTTTTCCCTCTTCCTCGCCTCGCCGGACCCTCTCCCTCCGCCTCCGATTTCTCTCACCGTACTCTCTCTCCTCTTTCCAAAACCAAAGGAGAACAGAGTGTTTTGTATTGTTATTTAGTGTTTTTATTTTTTATATTTCTTCAGTTGTTGTTTATTTTTTATTATTATTATTATTATTATTATTATTATTATTATTATTATGTTATTTATAGTAGTACTAATGGTTTTGAAATTTATAAAATTATTATATTTAATATATCTATTATGATTAATATTTTTTGACCTAAAATATTTATTTGACAAAATGTAGTTTTTAGCACTAAAAAGTTTATCTAGATTTTCATGTGTTTAGCTAAAATATATATTTGACAAAATTTAGATTTTGCCTCAAGAGGATGTTCTTAGAATTTCAATATGTTTACTTATAAAAATAGATTTTGTTTACTTACAAAATTTAGTTTTCTCCCTAAAATACTTTTCTGGATTTTCACACTATTCTTGACTAAGTATAGATATGGCTTTCTACCTAAAACATTATTTTGATTTTAAGTATTTACCTAAAAAGTATTTTTTTTACTAATAAAATATAGTTTCAAATATTGTAAAAATATTTTCTCAAATAGTATACGTATTTAACTATCCAATTTCCTTCGATTACCGTCTCTAATCTCGACCAGTCATAATTCCCGCCCCTAGTAAATTCTGTACGTCCTCATATCCACCTTAGCTAATCCAACTGCTCTGGACCTATTGGAGCAGTCAGTGTCGTCATTAGAGGCTGTTTGGCGTAGTTGTAACATCGAAGTCACATGTTGTACCACCTTGATCATCGCAGCACACCAGACAGCTCACCAGGCATCGCAACAGGCAAGTATACCTTGCTAATTTACTGTCAAATTATTTTCTATATTATTTATTTTGTTTTATATTGTTAGTTTCCTTTGTTATAAATTGTGCGTCCAAGCCACACTTGGGTGCAAGCGACTTTATTAGTCGTTACTTTATTTTATGCATGTTGACTTAGTGTTAGCGGACTACCTTCTTGTAGGGGGATATTCTTATATCTCCTTTGGCTGTGACAATCACACCATACAGTTTAAGACATGTTGCTAGGGGCACGACTTATTGACTAGCTATCTCTAAAGTCGTGTGACGGTAGATGATCGTAACTGCTATGACTAGGGTTTTAGAGACAAGCAGTTACAAAACTGGACGAGTCATGGACATGACTTGATTAGTGTGGGAAATATTGGGGAAGGACAGTCGCTAGTGCGTATGGGAAGCCAAACAGGTAAACCACAGTCTCCGGATGGAACTGTGGCGATATATTTGCAGATACCCTCTGACGTTTTGGATGTTACGGCCGGATACAGATGACTGGATGCCAGTTACGTACACATAGCCTAAAATCCCACCCATGCGCATGAAAGTTGTCCACTAAATTGCACATTAGGCGGTTAGAATTTCCTTTGCATATTTGTGTCTAGAGTAGTCTTTTATATATTATTTTATTATTCTGACAGTTCATATTAGCTTGTTCTTCCTGTATCTTGCTACGTCCGTCTGAGGACCTGGTTTTTCTCCAGGTGTGTGTTCATGTCTTCCGTAGGTATCCTAGCCAAGGTCGTGGTCTTCTCCATTATTTCGAAGATGATTGCACTTGGCTCGGCTTGTTATTTCATCTATTCTTCTTGTATATTTTATTTGAGATAGTTGGTAGTGGACTTTGTCTCTGCCCAACGATTGTATCATGAATATTCGAGTTAATTTTTATATTATTATTCATTTCATTTTGGATAAGATTTAGTTTGTCTTGGATTACTGTATTTTACAGCTTATGTATTCATATGAGACCTACGTACTTCGTATGAATACAGCTGGCATGTCTACGTACTTAGTCCTACGTAGTTTGGGACTGGAGCGTTACACGTTTCAACTTTCTTTGTCGCAAACTAAGAATTCTGGATGAAAATAATCTAAAATAAATTTTGTTTTTGCAACGTAAACTGTTGATCATCATCCTACTGGAAGTACTAACTTTGGGTACAAGCCGAAAGGGCCCTTCTGTCAACAAGGCGTAAAAGCCTAAGCGTCACGGTACACTAGTCTTCGGACTACCACTAGCTGGGATCCGGCCCTAAAGCTAACCCAAGGCGTTTACTCGGTATACGATTTTTGATCCGCAGTACACGCTGTAAATATAAAATTCATTTATGAGCATTTAAATCCTATGTTTCTAAATTCATGATTGTCTTTAATGCATGTTATGCATTCATATTTCTGCTTGAAGTTCTGGCCTAAGGGACCAGAACTCGGGCCGAACTTTGCCCCTACACAGAGTTCGGGCCGAGTTCGGCCTCCTTGTTCCAAAACCTCAAATGACTCACAGCCCTCCATTTTTTTGATCCGATGGTCCTGAATTAACCCGAGCAGCCGACCATAACCTCTATAACTCGAGATTCTCTCTCTATTCCCTCTCCATTGTCTTCTACAAACCTCTCCAAACCAATTTCTCTCAAAACCCTAAACCTAGAAGTCTCAAATCCTTGAGAAATTCCACTCCAAACTCAAGGAGCTCAATTTTGGGATCATTTTATCTAATCTTGGGTCACTCTTTTTGAGGTATATTTCATTCATCTCTCTCAATTTTTATTCATGGCTCCTAGGTTGCTTGGTAGAGGGAAGAGACCAAGGAGGAGTGAAGGTGAATCCTCTACTAATTCTCTACCCAACCCTCCACAAATCCTCTACCAAACCTTCAACCTATTCTTCCTCCTCCTCCTCAGGGCATGATCCACCCCTATTCAACCCACCTCCACCTCCAAATTCTGACACATACGATGCATATATCTTTGTTTCGTTAGAGGCTTCTAACGAATGGTTTGCCGATTTTCGTCATCGTAGCGTGTTCTCCGGACACCCTATTAAATTCACGGTGCTCTCGGACTATCTTCCAAACTTTCCTGATTTGTGTCTAGATGAGCTTTTTACAATTCGTGAACCAATTTATATGAATGCTATCCAAATGTTCTATTGTAACATGACTTCCGACCGCGACCGTATCTACTCACGTGTCGCCGGTATCAACATCTCCTTTGATGATTTTGAGCTGGCCGATCTCCTTGGCTTGCCCGACCCTAACTCTTGGAAAAGACTTGTTGATGCCCGAGATTTCGTCTTCCTCGGAGAGGCTACTCTAAAAAGTTTTAAGGATGATTTATGCTCTCCTCATGCACATCCTCGAAAACTTAAATCTAAACATCTAAATAACCACTTCTATGAGCTTCATCGTATCATCTTTTCCTCGGTCTTGTCGAAAGCAGGATCGACCGATGAAGTAACTTACTATGAGATCACCGCTCTCTACTTTCTGTATTTTTACATTCCTTTTAACTTTCCTCGTACGATGATTGACTGGATGATTCGTGCTCGGCCTAAACCAAAGTCCTTGGTTTATGCCATGTATCTTCCCATGATCTTTCGAGCCTTTCATGTCCCCTTAGATCAGTGTCAGTCTTTGTCCCCTCCTGCCTATCTGACCAAGGCACGGAGGACTGTTGTTGCTGAGGCCTCCTCCGAGTCCGATGCCGCTGAGGAGCCTGATACTCCTGAGCCCCCTGCTGCTCCTGGTTCCCCTACGATCGAGTCCACCGCTACACTTGATTCTATCCAGACTATGCTTTGCGATCGCTTTCGTTTGGAGGATGAACGCTGGGCTGAGATGGTCGACCGCTGGATGGAGATGGACTATCGCACCATCCTGCGGATGAGTGCGCTCAGCAACTCCATCCATGACATTCGGTATTCCATGGCCTCCCATCCGACGATGCCGATTCTGATGATGCATGATCCGTCCCGTGACGGCTATCGTATTGATGATTCTTGGGTCCGTCGTTATCTAGATCTGACCTCAGCCTTTGTTGATCCCCGACGTACCAGTTCCGATGGTGCGGGGCCTTCGCATGCTCCATGATGGATATGGCTTTTGTATCACTGACTTCCACTGATGATTAGGACTCTATTTTTTATTTCTGTACTATGTTTTTGCTTCTGGATTTATGTTTTTCTCAAAACTTGTTCACCATCTGGCTTTGATTAGAATTATTCAAAACTGTTGCTAGCATATTATTCTTTATTATGTGGATGGTCTCTATGCTGCTCTTCTATTTGGTTGGGGGAGTTTTTTCATTTTGATTTTTGTCAAAAGGGGGAGAACACTTGATATTTGTCTTTGTTTGGTTTCATGATACACTGTGTTATGAGTTATATATATCGTATACTTGGATGAGAACTTGTCACAGGTAATATCCTTTTACGGGGGAGCAGACATGTTCGAGTGTGGGGGAGGTATCATGTGTCCAGGTATGAATATTGAGACATGCAAATATTACGTTTTATCAATTATCAAAATGGGAGAGATTGTTGACCCAAACCGGATCACAGTCAACCTAATCTTGACAATTAACAAAACAATATTTGTCATAGTCTAATTTGACACATCAAGCTCTAAATCGATCAACTCATCACATAAGTTCAAGTCAACGGCTGCCTGAAGAATTGCTGCTTTGTGTATTCTGGAGTCTGTAATTTTATTTTTTTGAGTATAGGTAATTTTATTTTTTTGAGTATAGGCAAATATACGTTGAGTCATACTGAGCAGCTTTGGGCTAGACTAAACCTTCATAGGTCCACTTAGCCAATAGCCAAAACAGTCCGACAAGCCAAAGCCCATTTATGAACTTTCTGTCCAAAGGAGACAGAGTTAGGGCCGAACTCTGTCCCCTAAATTATAGGAAGCTAATTTTTAGGGATTATTTACTGCTAGTTGTCAAACGGCCAAAAATTTGAATTCTATACGCAAAATTCTGGTCGAATTCTGCCTACCCAGAATACTATAAATAGGCCTTGAATTATCCCATTTCAAATCATCCAATCTTCTCTTCTTCTTCTCTTACATAAGCCTACATATTAAAGAGCTTTACCTTCCCATCCAACTTAGCTTTCAAACTTTCCAACCGTCCAAGTTAATCAGTAGGATTCAGCTAGAAGTTTGAAGTGCAAGAAGTTGTAAGTCACTTAGAAAAGTCCAAGTTTCGCTACAGCGATCATTGAAAGAAGTTGGCGTGCTCTTCTGAGAAAAGGCACGTAGTTGTAACCCTATTTCACAAATAGTGGATTTCAATCCTGAGCTAGAGTTCTCAAGCCTGGACTAGTCCTCCACAAGAAAAACCAGGTTAAAAATCTTGCTGTGTTTGCGTTTGCTCTTTGACTGTTTTATTTTCGCATTTATATTACTCTGATTATTTTGCTGGTGAAAAGAGTTTAAGTTTTAATTGATCATTATCGTTATAAACTCTATTCACCCCCCCTCTAGAGTTGCCTACCTGTACTAAAAGATCATTTATGACGCATTTTGCATGTTGTAAATGATCATTTTTTTGTAAAATACTTCTATCAAACCCGTACTACCTTAGATAACTAATTTATTTATAAAATACTTCTATCAACTGCGTTATATCAAACGATGGAATATAATCCAAATGGTTCACCAAGTACGAGTATTCTCCCTTCCTAAATAGAAAAAGACAAGAGTCCAAGACAAGGAGTTGAAGAAGGATGATCGACTTCAATTATGAGTTTCAAAGGCGATGGATAAAAACAAAAAGATTTTCAAAGTAATTGTGGATTGAGATCCTAACACAATATCCTATTGTAGACTCGCTCGGCACAGTAACGCAACCGAAATAATATTCTCTGACCTGCATAGGCTACTACAAAATATGTAATGCCCCAATCCCAAAATACGTAGGTATAGGAGATCGTATACATGCCAGCTACGTATCGAGGGGACTCCAGCCATGCTCAAATACGTATAAATTATCTTGGTGTTCTAATTCAATCTATCAATTAACTATAAATACATCTATCTTAATCCACAAAATAAGTAAATCAGGAATGAACAATATATACTATGGTCTGCATCCCAATACATATATGTTCGATCAGATCCAAAGGACAACATGGGTCTATAAAACTAAGCTAAGAGCAGAGTATAAATAATGGATACAATATAAAAGCATGATAAAATACCTGGGCCGGATATAGCAATAACTCCATGAGCAGCGGACTATCTCTATATGACCAACTACCGAGAGAGATCACCAGGTCCTCAGGAGACATAGCAAGGTACAGAACAATATGCCAATGTAACAGTAAGTTAAATAAACAAAGGATATCTACTATAACTAGTATAAATGAAAATATGCAGATGAGGACAATCCTAATACCAGGTCGAGACATACAGACAATCACCCATGGTACCGTGCTATGATACGATGGACGAACAATTAAATAATACCATAGTTCAGTTATAGAGACTATGTCAATACGCAAGTAAACATGTTCCACACAAGGAAGCATGACCATGATTCTAGACGACCAGATTTTTTGGTAGATTCCTTCCCTCCTTATGCTCTAAAACTATCTAGTCAAGTCACGTATGAATCATGTATCAGTAACAAGTCATGCGAGCTAGTACTACATGATATCACAGAGTTCATATCCACGAATATCTCATATCAAACTCCATATCATATCATCATCATCCATCGTATCTGTGTCCTATGGTCCATCGTGTCAATGAACACGAATATGATATATTGCAACGCATAGGGTTGATACCTGGTATTATATACTGACATCAGCACCCGAGTAACCCTCGAACGCTGAGTACCAACTGATCCTACTTCCACAATGTCTATAACAGGAAATAAAATACAACAATAAAGAATAATAATAATATATTGAAACATTGGTAAGGTACACTTGTCTGTAACTTTTTACTGTGAGTACGACGGTCCGTCTCTAAAACCCTCGCTACCTCTGTCACGTACGCCTATAATAAAAATTCTACTATTAATAATACACTAATAACTTACTATCTATGGACTTACCATATATAGACCTTAATAATATATTTATACCAAAACTAGTTATATTGACTACTCTACTTAATATAACATATATAGTATTAAATCTACCTATAAAAGTACTATTTTATTAACATAAATTATCACTTTTAATTCTAAAAAAATATTTATAAATATTCTATAAAAATTAACATATTTTGTTTATAGAAGAATATGTACACAAGCCTTATATTGGTTTTACATCAATATGTATAGAATTGTTCCTTGGTTTGGCTTCCAAAATGACAAAATTTTAATAAATATTATTTCTAAAAAATATTATTAATTATGTAAAATAGATTTTCTTTTATCAAAACATGCACAACAATTTTTTTTGAGATGGTATACGAAGTTTCAAATCAATTGGACATAAAACTCATGGATTTCGATGTTCCGATATTTCGGTGAAACATCCAGATTTTTAATAAATAACAAACGAAACCAAAATACTGCAAAAGAAATATGCGATGGAAATCTTAGGAAGTCTAGTTTCTTACCCAAAGTATACGGAAGGTCAAAGTGGCCTGGAATTGGATGAAATTTGTCTCGCAACAGAACTAGTTTGTTTAAGACACCTTTCTCTAGAACGGACGCACCGGCCAAACTGGTTGGAATTGTGTGGGTGGCCAATTGAAAATGAAAATAGACATAGAGATCTTTCTATTAGTTTTATTTTCACAAAAATACGAGGTCATAAAGTATACGGAATCCTAGATACAAAATAGTGTACCTGCTCAAATGAATTCAGACTTGGATCCCAAACATCGGTTGAATTGTAGGGCTTTTTTGGTATTTTAGACGGGATTGTGAACATATGGGGGGTTGATAGGATTGTAGTGGATTGTGTTAGCTTCACAATGAATATTCATGGAGTGTCACGGGAGGTTGGGAAGGGGTAGAAACTGTCAGTATGCCACAAGATGATGTCGGCGGCCAAGGCTGGGAGGGAATTTCAGGATTACAACTTTTGGGGGGAGGTGGCAACCAAAATATTAGGTTAAAATACAAGGTTTCAGTATTATATATGTTAGGGTTTGTCTAAGGAATATTTTAGGAAAGTTTGGTGAGATTTGGTTGTACCATTTGTAAGATATGCATATTTGAATCAATAGGTAATTAATGGGTTTCATAATTTAGAAAGTCAATGGTGGGTTGTTTCAAATCTATTATGGCTGTACAAAATCCTCTAAAATTTAATATAAATTCATCCTATTTAGTTATAGTATCTATTATAAGCTCAACCAAGGCTAATTGAACTACTTTTAGGCCTATAGGATTTATGAAATTGAAATTAACTCCGAAAAGCTATTTTAATGGGTCTTGTGTGCCATTGAAAATAAATAGCACATAGAAACTCAATTGAGTGGAACACCATTGACATGTGGGTAGTAGGCTCAAAATAGGTCAAAATTATATATTGGGTCAAATGGTTTGGATTGGGTTTAGGCCACAAATCGAAATTAAAAAAATATATCTAATTTTACGGTAAGGGCTAAAATGATCATTTTGACCCCAAACTTGTACAAGAAATATGTAGTGCAAGAAAACATGTTTCAGTGAGACACGATATATCAAAATAAAGATGGACTCATCTAGATTTACGAATATGGAATTAGATTTGAAAAATTGATAATTATTGTGCTTCAAAAATCAAAGCTACGATAAAGTATCTCTATAGTCAATATTGATTATAAAATATAGTTTATTATTAAAATAACTATATTAAATAAATAAAAATAACTAAAAAATAGCAAAAAATTCAGGGGGCTTACAGTTTACAACTCAGCCTGAAGGCTGCAACAAATATTGTCTCGAAGCCTACAATCTATGTCACGACCCGCTTTCGCTTTTCGGGACACGAATACGTAGCCAAGTCCAGCCTACGCTACAGCATCGGCAATAGTATGCTGTCTAGGTCTCAATGTCAAACTCAAATATAATAAAATTATATCTAATTGCTCATTCACAACAACTATTTTATTTACAAATCCAATATTTCAACATAAATAATTTTTGGGAAACAAATCAGCTAAATATTTAAATAAAAGAAACTAACTAATCTCTCTAGAATCTAAGGTCGACCTCCAAGATCTCTATCTCCTCCGTATAGTCCATAGCACAAAAGTAGGAAGTATGCAAAGTCACATGCAATGATCCAGTCAGAAAAGGAGCAAAGTGCAACCCTATTGCAATAATGTAACTTAATACAAAATAACCTAGACAAGTAGAGATGCAATAGAGAATAAGGAAACCTGTATATGAACTAAAAACAATAAACATGTACAAGAACCGTTAGCAAGAACATGGATGAACGAGACAACTAGCAATGAACATGTACAGGTAAACAGATAGTGTATTTGAAATACTTTTTGACATGTGAACGGGTGGGCTAATACGATGCATCATAGATGGCTATCATTCAGTATTGGTACGACTAACTTATTCGTGAGATGTATGACTCAACTATCATTCAGTAACAGTATTTGGGTTTGTTCACATACCTACCGAGTATTTTTCCTCCCGACTTACTAAACAGTCAATAAATGAGTAGTAATACAATCAAGCCTATCGTCTCACAATCGTGTCACAATCTAGATACTCAATGAAAAATAGTAAAAGATAGCATTATAATTTAAGAACCACATAAAGCAATAATGTACTTGCCTCAATTAGTTGCAGTTGTTGTGACTTGATCATATTAGCATAGAATAGTCGTGGATGTCATAACTACGCAAGACGGCCTCTAACGATGGAACATACCATACCATTGAGTCCAAAATGATCAAATTAGCCTAGGGTTGATATGAAGAAGTTAGGATTTGCAAGAATTAGGAATGTGTGACTAATCATGGTCCAGATTCGATAGTCGAAGGAAATTCATTTAATAAAGGAAATCCTTATTAAGAAAATATATATAGAAAAATACTTGTAATCTATTTAGAAAATATTTACGATATTTGAAAATGACATTTCATTAGTTAAAACTAATGTAGAGGAATATGTTCAAAATTATAGTAAATCATTTTCAGGCTAAACCCAACTTTTGTCAAATACACTTTTAGGTCAAAACTATATTTTAAATAAAATATTATAATAATATCCAATTTTGAAAGTACAAATAGGGCCTAACCCAAAACTACATATTTTTATGAAATACTTTTTTTTAAAACTCAAAGTAATATTTCTCTAGCCCTAAAAGCCAAGGCCCAAAAAAAGTCCACCCTTGATAGCCCAAAATATTTTACTAAATAACCAATAACAAAACAATAGTAATAATAACAATAATAATAACAATGATAATAATAAAAACTAAATAATATTAATAATACTTACTAATAACAGTTGTAAAAATATAGTATTTAACTATATATATATATATACATGCATAATACATACATACATACAACCCAGCCCAAAATAGATATTATAGGTTACATATAAATCTCGGTCCAAAACCCAAAATAAAGTTTAAATAAATCATGTTTATAAAAATCAGCCCAATTCTCCTACTAACTCCTTAGCCCACTCCCAAAACCCACCAAATAACAAAAAAAAACAAATACAAAAAGAAGAAAACCCTTTTACATTGGCCCAGCGTAAGCACAGTAATTGGACTCGACCCACACAAAGAAATAATAATAATATAACAATAAAATAAAAATAATAAAAAATGAACCTACAAAGCTGCTGCTGTGCAGCTTTCCTAATAGAGTGTGAGAGAGAGGCTAGAGAGAAAAAAAATAAAAAAGAGAAAAATTGGGAAAACTGTCTCTCGAGAGAGCTTAGAGGAAGAAGAAGATGATGCGACTTACCTACTAGTCGACGAAGGGCCCTCTGTCTGGCGGCGATCGTCTGTGCGGAGCAGAGGACAGAAGGCACCGGTCGGGGCACGTATAGAAGGACGCGGCAGCAATCCTTGGCAACAGTCAAGGAGGTGCCGACGAGAGTTCATCGTGGCTTGCCCATAATTAAAAACGCTCATTGAGGAAGGGAGGTGCATCTCCAGTTTGGAGGCGGGGATCGGCCGGAGTGGCCTCGCCTACTCGAGGGTTGGGGTTCGGAGCTTAAGCGAGGATTTGAGTCATTAGGGTTCTACGAAGGAGTTTGTGGAGCAGGCCGGACATAGAGCGGCCACGACAGCTACCCACACGACGGAGTGAAATGGCTAGCAGATCTGGGTTGAGGCGGAGGACCAGATGACGTGGTTCCACCAACGGTTGCAGAGCGCATTCGGTTGCGCTGGCTGCGCTCAGGGCCCGACGTGGTGCTGCGCTCGTATGGGGTGGTTGGCCGAGCGAGCACGACAGAGAGACCGCTCCGGGGATGGTTGGTGGTCACCCACGCTATGATGCTGGCTCTTCGCCATGCAAGTGATGGGTTCTAACTTGGGGATGGATGATGACAATGGTGGTGCTAGGTGGAGGCGGTGAGTGGTGGTGGTTGCGGTGGTGTTTGTGGCCGTTTGTGGTCAGGAGATGTTGAAGGTAGCAGTCGAAGCTATGGACAAAGAGTGGTCGGGGTCGTTCGACTGTTGGCTTCGACCAATTGGTTTTTAGGGTTAGGGTTAGGGTTCGAGATTGGGATTGGGATTTGATGGTGTCGACGTATCCGAATTTGTCGGATACGGCCAGGAAATTATAATTGTAATAATAATAATAGTGGAAAGGAAACATAGGGACATGGACATTATGCACGAATACGGTTGAGATATGGTTAGGAGTTTTTTGTGGAGTTGGTTTGAGAAAAATTTTATGAGAAAACAAAGGGAAGTATCCCCATTATATAGGAGATGTGAATCACAAATAAGGAAGGAATATGATATCAAAATAAATCCCTCCATAATAAATTAATCAATCATAGATTAATCAAATCTAATTATAATTGATCAAAAAAATTATTCAAAAAAATAATATTCAATCATATCTTATATTATTTTAGATATATTTATAAATTCAAATAAATAATAACATTAGATCAAATAATTCTAGAAATACATTTTATAAAAATAAACTAGTAAATATTTTTATCATTCAAAATATGTATAATTACTTTTTCAAACATAAAATATTTTCCAACACAACATATATATATAATAATTAAAAATAAATAAAATTTTCTAAGAAGAAAAATATATAAAACTAAAATAAAAAATTCAAAAATAATCAGAAAGTGGGCTTACAAATCTACTCACTTTAGAAAAATTTTGTCCTCGAAATTTCAATAGATATGATTAGGCACGATCAAGAAACGATACTATAACGATAAAATTGGTCAACGAATAGAATCAAAATTTAGGAAAAGATGTAATGGCACGATCGAAATATAGTCAAATAGTCTAGTTGCGATCAAAATTATTTTAAGAATAACCAAATCGAATTCATTTTAGCACGATCAATTATTTAGGCATGATCATAATATGACCAAATTATACGGTCAAAGGAGCTAGTCAAGATCAAAATCTAAACATGATTAAGGATAGAACCGAAATAGGATTAACTAAACGAGAAAAATTATTAGGCACGATTAATCACTAACTGAAATTAGGTAAGCATGATCAACGATCAGAAGCTAGACAAAGTCTAACAGGATTAAATCACTTAGATACAGGATGCAAGTCATATAAGTATGATTAAAATTTTGGCACAAGTATAAATATAATCAAAATAATCATGATTAAGGTTGGAACAAAATCTAAACATTAGCAATAATAGAGTTGAAATATAGGCATGATTATGGTTATAGTGAAAATAGTTTAGTCACTATCAAAAACGTTTAAGATAATCAAATCGAAAACATTTCGGCATGATCCGTTACTAAACCAAATTATTTAGACAGGATCATAGATTCAATAGTTTAAGTATGATTATGAATCTAGTTGAATAGAAAGACAGGGTTAAAAGATACTAAGAAACCTAATAACGATATGAAAATAAAAGGTAAGAAAGAAAGGTTCAAGAAAGGAAATGATAAGAACTAACTCAAATTCAAGTGAGCGTGCATGAAATTACGAACCATGAAAATCAATAGTCATATGCCAAAAAGGACGTAGTCTCTATAATATTCAAATCATATGTATATATGAAGTCATTTTACTGAGAATTTATGCCTCGCTAGTGTACATCTGGCTGTAGTAAACCCTTGGGTTTATGACTCAAATAAGAATACGGTATCGAATACTCTATCAACTCTATCCATTATTGATATAATAACTCAAAGATCAAATAGGACAACTAAGACATAGTTTTAATAATATTCGATAACCTACGCTTACATGAAATTACTTCAACTAAGGGATCATGTCTTGCCAATACACTGCTGGCTGTAGTGAACTCGCAGTCTTCATAATTCAAATAATTGGGGACAGTGCGCATCTGCCTTGCCATTGTAAGTCATCAAAATTTTATTCCAACTATATCCATAAGAACTTCAAAGGAGCTTCTATAAGTTCAAACAAGTCGATCATGATAAGAAAATGTAAGTATATGTCCTTGAAGTGGAAGTATCAATAAGACAATCAAAAAGTGAATGAAGCCGACTTAGAATATATCGATAATAGAATCAAAATTATTTTGAAAAATAATTCCTTATGTCCAAAGGAAAAATAAATAAGCAATACGAACTTACGATATGACGATGATTAGAGAAGGCAGAAACTAAGAATGCACAAATAATCAAGATTATGAATCGATTCCTAGGATTAAAATAGTCTACCCACTTTTGGTCATACCATCGTATTAAAATACAATAGTGTATCCTTCGATGAAAGTCATCAAATAGGGTTTAGAATTCATTGAATCCTTAGCTAAATTATATGGCCTACTTAGCAACCTTAACTATCCAACAATCAAATTGAATAAGGGGCTCTTATTCCTAGTTATCCTCTGAAAAGTTAAATTAATCATAAATATGAATGAGCATTTCCTAGTCGCAGGCTCGTAGTAGTATGACTATTATACGTACTACCGCGAGTTCGCATAATATACAAAAACAGACATGCATGGGCTACCAAAAAAACTTGTTATGACCCGCTCCCGCTTTTCATGACATGAGTACGTAGCCAAGTCCAGCTTACGCCACATCATAAACGGTTGTATGCTATCAAGGTCTCAATGTCAAACTCAAATATAATAAAATTATATCTAATTGCTCATTCACAATAACTATTTTATTTACAAATCCAATACTACAACATAAATAGAATCTAAGGTCGATCTCCAAGATCTCTATCTCTCCTATATAGTCCACAACACAAAAGTATGAAGCATGTCAAGTCACCTACAAAGATCTAGTCAGAAAAGGAGCAAAGTACAACCCTATTGCAATAATGTAACTTAATACAAAATAAGCTAGACAAGTAGAGATGCAATAGAGAACAAGGAAACCTGTATATGGACGGAAAATAATAAACCTGTACAAAAAACCACTAGCAAGAATATGAATGAACGAGATTGCTAGCAATAAACATGTACAGGTAAATAGAAAGTGTGTTTGAAATACTTTTTGATAGGTGAACGGCTGGACTAATATGACACATCATAGATGGCTATCATTCAGTATTGGTACGGCTAACTCATTCGTGAGATGTATCACTTAGCTATCATTCAGTAATAGTATTTGGGTTTGTTCACATACCTATAGAGTATTTTCCCTCCTGATTCACTAAAGAGTCAATAAACAAGCAGTGCAACAATCAAGTATATCATGTCACAATCGTGTCACAATCTGGATACTCAATAAAATATAATACAAGATAGCATTATAATGTAAGAAGCACATAAAGTAAAAGTATACTTGCCTTAATTAGTTGCAGTTGTTATGACTTGATCATATTGGCATAAAATAGTCGTGGATGTCATAACTGATGGAATTGGGGATTCCCAGGACCATTACTTTGGTGTGTGTATTGATCGATAGAAAGTTAAACAAATTTAATACGTGTTCTAACCCTTCATAGGCGGAAACTAGGGTTCACGAATTATACCTACGGCGGAAAGAAGACAAGTAATTCCTGGCAATCTCGAGCGGACGACCCCAAGATCTTCTGCACGTATTCCTTCCTCGAGTTGGACGTCATGTGGGCGACGATCTCCCAACCTTTTCTTCTCCTTGGTAGCCTTCTCTTTCTCTCCTTATGTGAATCACAAATTTAGAGAAAGCTTTAGATTTTTTTTGATCAATCATCTGGCGGCCAGAGAATAGAGGATATATATAGGCTACGACAGGGACCATGAGAAGAAATTAGGGTTAGGCCTCCTAACGGATCTAGATATCCCGTATTCAACCCGAACACATAATCCAGGCCCATTAACAATAGCTCGGCCCACTAATGAGCTATTGTTGCACTACCTCCACAATTCCAAATTATGTTTGTGGGATCCTTTTATTATATGCTCGTTTGGCTTCCCATGTTAAGATATCGTATGTCCGTCGATCATATTAAGTTACTGACAACTATATTGATTCGACATCTTTTATCCTTAAGTAGTACCGCTCAACTTTATTTGTCATGTCGAATATAATCCACCTGCAGGGTTTACATAACAATCCTTATGAGCTCCTTAAGGGAACATCATCAACCCGATGTATAGGGACATGGATTCCATTTATAATCAACAGCCCATCATACATACAATATTATTACCCAATTCATAGAGGTTGTTGATTCATAATGAATCTCACTCTTTCATGAGTCAAAGTAATGCACACTGCATATACATGTCTGTTATTATATCCGGATTAAGAGCACAAGCATCCATAATAACAGAGGTGTTTGTTCTTTTATGTAGTCAGTACAAAGAGAACAACCTCAAGCGGTCCTATTCAATACACACAAAGTGTACTAGTGTAAACCTATAGTCAAGATAGACTAATACCAGATTACACTACAACCTTTCCAATAGATTGTCCAAGTCATCTAGGTTGTGAACTATTTATATACTCCATAGGGAACTAATAATATGATCTTCTGTGTGACACCATACACCATATTATCTACAATATAGAATATCAGACATTTGCATTAACACTTGCAACAAATACAATATGTAAACATTTGTCCATATGATTCTCATTCAAAATTTAAGAAAATAAGGTTACTACAAAATGATGCTTTTAGTATGTAACCCTAACAATAACTACGCAAGACGGCCTCTAACGATGGAATAAACCATGCCATTGAGTCCAGAACGGTCAAATTAGCCTAGGGTTGCTATAAAGAAGTTAGAATTTGCAAGAATAGGAACGTATGACTAATCATGGTCAAGATTCGATAGCCAAAGGGAATTTGTTTAATAAAAAAGAAATCCTTATTAAGAAAATATATATAAAAAATACTTGTAATCTATTTAGAAAATATTTACAATATTTAAAAATAATATTTTATCAGTTAAAAATAATGTAGAGTAATACGTTCAAAAGTATAGTAAATAATTTTAAGGCTAAAACCCAACTTTTGTCAAATACAATTTTAGGTCAAAAATATTTTTTAAATAAAACATTATAATAATATTCAATTTTGAAAGTATAAATAGGGCCTAACCCAAAACTATATATTTGTATGAAATACTTTTTTTTTAAAACTCAAAACAATATTTCTCTTGCCCCAAAAGCCAAGGCCCAAATAAATCCACCCTTGATGGCCCAAACCATTTTACTAAATAACCAATAACAAAACAATAATAATAATAACAATAATAATAGTAATAATAATAACAACAACCAAAGAATATTAATAATACTTACTAATAACAGTAGTAAAAATATAGTATTTAACTATATATATATATACATGCATAATACATACATACATACATACGACCCAGCCCAAAATAGATATTATAGGTTATATATAAATCTCGGTCCAAAACCCAAAATAAAGTTTAAATTAATCATGTTTATAAAAACTCAGTCCAATTCTCCTACTGACTTCTTAGCCCACCCCCAAAACCTACCAAATAACAAAAAAAATACAAAAAGAAGAAAACCCTTTTATATTGGCCCAGCCTAAGCACAGTAACTGAACTCGACCCATACAAAGAAATAATAACAATAACAATAAAATAAAAATAATAAAAAAAGGCCTACAAAGCTGCTGTCGTGTCCTAATAGAGTGTGAGAGAGAGGCTAGAGAGAATGACAAACGAGAGAAAGAAAAATTTAGGAAAATCTCTCCCTCGAGAGAGAGCTAATATAAAGAAGAAGAGGATTCAGCTCACCTACTAGTCTCAAGGCGGTCAGTGCGGAGGAGAGGGTGTCACGACCCGCACCCGCTTTTTGGATGCAAGTGCGTGCGCAAGTCCAGCCTACACCGCAATATCGATGGTAGTATGCTGTCTAGACACAATGTTCAGAATTATATAAAATATAACTTTATTGCTCATTCACATTGCTACATTAATTACAACAGTTAGAAGATTTACTTTTGAATAATTTACAAGTCTCACAAAATAAAATGAAACAAGTAATCTATCTAACTAGTCTTCTAGGTTGGCCTTCTAACATACCCATGTCTTCCCAATGGTCCAAAGCGTAATGTAGCAGGCGATTATCTGAAAAATATTGGTTTTTAGTTAGGAATAGAACGGGTACATTCTAACAGTAGTTCCAATAATTGATAAAATCTATAAAACAGTAAATAATACTGAAATACATGATGGATGGATAAACAGAGAATTAGGTATGAAACATGTGAGTAAAAGCAGGAGAGCATGGTAATAAAGACAAGAAAGTAATAGTAATAAATGACAGAAACATAAACAATAATATGTAGCAAGACTGCATCTAACTAGTGAGTTGAAATACCACTTTCAACATGTAATGGCTAAGGGGTAAATCCGGCACCCCACACGTGAAGTGTGTGACTGCTACCAGGCACGAATAGACCAATGGGATGGAAATGGTATATTTACATGTCTACTAATGTATTCCCACCCGACTAGTACTAATGGATTCAAATAGGACATGAACACAAATAACATACATTAGTCACGAGCATGGTAAAATATGTCATACATATGGAATCCATAATACTAACTCCGTGTAACAATCGTGTCAGGAATCAAATAGAAAATCAATGTAAAATATTACTAATTATATGAACCATAGAAGCTATCAAATATGAAAACTATCAAAAAATGTACTCGCTTGGGGTCCTTAGCTGGTGAAACTGATAATACCATTGTGTCAAAAATCATCCAAATAGATAGGGTCGATATACAAAAATTCACTTATATAAATAAACATATTAGGAACCATATTAATTCGTTAATTTGTCAAAATAATATATGTTTTTAGAAAGTAATAAAACCCTTTTTTAGCAGTCTTCTAAAAGCCAAATAACTCACTTAAGAATATAACTCCAAACATTACCTACACATATACGTATTGCCCAAATTATTTATAACACGATTAATTGGAAATAGTAAAGAAAAGAAACTATAAGTCCAATTATTATTAAAATAAATTATTTATATATATATAGAGAGAGACCTTAAGGGTCCTATATATTTTGTCCCGACAAATTATATATTTTTCGAAGTCCATTAATCATACACACACAAATCTTTTGATGTAACACAAATAGTATATTTATTGAAGCCCGAAATTAACATTTTGTTATACTTATAATTTCTTGAAAATAATATGTATAAGTATCAAGACTATTAATAGTATAATGTATTTATGTTCATACATATGCTGTTATAGGGATTAAGAAGCATCATTAACCTACTAACTACTAGTTTACTAATTAATTAAACTAATTATAATCTAAATCATTAAAATGAAATGATAGGCTCCTAGAAGATATTATATAAATATTTTATATAATAATAGCAATAAAATAACAAATTCTTGGTAAATAACAATATCTACTATATCAATATGTTAATTAATACCTAATAATAAAAGCAGTAGATGCCACATTTATAATAATAATGATTAAATAATAACCTTCACCTACTGCTTCCTTAACTATTTAAGAATAGAGAGTGCGTGTGTTTTCATTCATTTCTTTGATACATAGGAAGGAGAATAGAAGGTGACTCAACAGAGACTGGTTGAAGGGTCAAGGTGCTCATGAAAACATGTCGACCGGGGACATGACAGGGGGTGGAGGAGATGACTCTTAGCGAGGCCGGTGGTGACAAGTGGGGACGTGCAGCTATGCTCCTATGGCGGAAGACAACACGCAAAAAAGATCGGGGTCTGTCGAGCTCCGCCTACACTCGATGCGAAGGTGGCCGCGGCGATCGGCGACACTATCCTGGAGGACATGGCGTGGCACGAGCGCTTGTGGTGGTGAAGGATCGCGTGGTCCGGTCGGGACGTCGACACGCAACTGCATCATCATCATGGCAGCACTGTGCATTGCACCTCCGGTTGACGCGTGCACTCGACCTGTAATGCCCCGTCCCGCTCAGTTCAATCAGAAGGATCAAAAAGCCAACTACATTTGGACTTAGCCATGCAATGGCTTGCTCAAAGTCCTGCTCGGTCGAAGCAACTCCTCTCTCTGGTGGGTGGCTTCGGTGAACTTGCCTCAACTTGGCCTTCACACTAATAAAATAAATTTTTTTAACTGCACAAATAGGCTTGATAATAAAAGAGACGAATCCACATAGCTAAGAAAATAATCCCAACTTGGGTCAGATTGAGTTATAATATGAAAGGTCCCACGGTCGTCTTAGAAGTGTTGCATAATGTGCTTTCAAATTGACACTCAGTCCTTCGTTCCGTGGCTTGGGAGAAGGAAAAGTTGGTCTATGTGCCACAAGACTATGACCCTAACATAGTCTTAGGCGTCGTACGGCATAGATGCTTGATAAAGCATGCACAGTCCTACTGTCCAATGCTTGGCACAGCATAATTATTCCACAATGCAAGTTTCTACGGTACAATGCTTGGGTTAGCCTTTGCTCGTCCCACGGGTTAAGTTGTTGCATAATTGATTTAGGCAAAATTTATACCACGAGGTGTCGAAGTCATAGCAAACACTATCCCATGTTTTCTGTGGTTCTTATAACCAACAGTCCTACGATCTTAAGGCTCGTCATATAAAGTATGACTTGGGCGATAGTGTCGTACATGACATAATTGGTTAAGGCACAAAACACAGTCGTTTCAATGATAAGGATGCCACGGTCTATGGCACGTAATAGACACGTATGGTTCAAGTCAAGTAAGAAGGATATACAGTAGCCACTTTCTGGGATTCAATATTGGAAAAGTTCACGCAACCGTTTGTCGTCGAGATCGGTCTCGTGGCTTGGGAGTCTCCAATGAAGTATGGAAAGCATGGACATGGATAAAGAAGTATAAGAAAGAGAAAGCAAGTTATATCATTAGTAGGCCTTGTATTTATGTCGAGTCTAGAAGTCGTCATATATGGGTGGTCATGGACAACTTGTGCACAAGGGGTAGTCTTCCTCGACATTGATCGCTGGGGCCTCGGGATCATGTCGTTCTCGAAGGAAGCGAGTTGGCTAAAGTAGGATGCTGGATGTACTGCATAGGAGATTCGAGACTTTTACGGGCTAGCTACCCGTTTTGAATGATTGTCGTCTATCCTCAGCCAAGTCCAAGATAGCTTGACATTGCTAGTGACCTTTCATATAAAATAGTTGGTGTGCTAAGCGACAATTTGCATGCACGGTGTCGATCAGATCAAAGGAAGTACAAGCACAGCATGAATCGAGTTAAGAAGGTATGCACGGTTGCAACACTAATATAGAGCCTAAGATTTAGTTATAGTAAGGACACATGCTTCGGCACGAAATGTGGCATCGTATTTGAGTCGTCCATACAAGTTCCACATGTTGGGTTGGTCATTTCGAGTTATGTATGGAAGGGCCGTAAGGGCAAGTTTGGTTAAGTCATGTTGAGTTGTGAGGCACTACCTTGATGTTTGAGGCACAAACAAAGTTATGGCATTACCTTGTTATTGCGTCTCGAAGTATGGTATGAAAGACAAGTACGAGTCTGTAATTTGATGCTGCAAGCACAAGAATGGTCTAGAGGCAAAACGTGTAACGCCCCAGTCCTAAAATACATATGACTAAGTACGTCGACATGCCAGCTACATACATATGAAGTATACTCCAATATATGAAACCACCGTATGTATACATAAGCTATAAAATACAGTAAACGATGATACCAATCTCATCCATAAATAAAGAAGAAAAAATTTATAAATCAACTCATGAATTATTATTTACAAGTTGTTGGGCAGAGACAAATCCACTACCAATTAGAAAGAGAGAAATACATGATAAAGGAATTTTGTCGAGCGATGCGAAGGCGATCCAAGTGCAATCACATCGGAAGAAGAGAGAAAAATATGGCCATGGAGAGCACCTGCGAAAAATCACAAACACATACCTGGAGAATTCACCAGGTCCTCAAAGGGACGTAACAAGATACATAAAGAACATGCCATGTAAATACTGAATATAAAATATGCCACAAATAAAAGTAAGTAACAAGACGCTAAAAGGTAATCTAACCATACTAAAGTGAACATGCAATTAAGAACAGACATTTCGTTGCATGAGCCCTGGCTGTAAATAGGATCTGGTATAGTCCCCACTTGGGTACCAGTAACATAAGCGTATGATGTTCAAAAATGACAGTGGCCAACCTGAGGGGGTCATCATACCCGTATCTGCAACGGAGCTTCCGGGTTACAAGGAAATGTGTAATAGAAGCCCATACGACAAGGAATATTCTCCCCAGCCGATGCACCTATCTAGGTCGCATATGCGATCATGTACCTCTACTAACTGCTAAGTCTCCTAACGTGACTCTATTAGCAGTTAGACCTAACGCATGCGTACGGGTGATCAGCCAACACGCATGGACCTCTACATGCTATTCATCTCACACATACTCGTGATACAACTGTGTCGAGGCATATGCGATATACTACAAATGGTAGTCCCTTAACTCTAAGTCCATATGCAGTTAAAGGATAATAAGTAAAGTAAAGCTAATATCACTGAGTAGGCAGTAAATCAGGTACTATAAAATAAATGGTATAATTAGAAAAATTGAAAATAAATACACAGTGATATGCATTAAATAAAATGTTGACTATTTATAAACAATAAAATTATGACAAGGTATCTTGCCTGGTGTGTCGCCTGGTGTGGTACGATGGTCGTTATGTAATGTTTTCTCCAATAGCCGAGGTCAATGTGCAAGGGTCCGAAGTCACGAGAAAAATAGGACGCACGATTAGTTTTTGACCAAAATGACGACAAATGAAAATTTACAACATATAATTATTTTAGAAAAATGTTTATAGTACACAAAATATTATATTTTTTAAGATAAATTTAAAAAAAATACATAAATCATGTTAGAGTTTTAAGAAAACCCTTTTATGATTTATTTATTTTCTATTATTTTTTAGGTTAACAAAATAGATCAAAATACTTTTAGTGATATGTTTGTTAAACATTTGAAATTCTAAGGAATCATTCATAATATTTGAAAGCTAGATTTGTTACGCAAAATTATTTAGATAAATACGTACTTGAAAACTATAAAACAGTTAATTTAGTCTACAACTCCAAATTTTGTCAAATATTATTATTCGGTAAAAATGCCTTGAGAAAATATTATAATATATTTTTAGTCAAGTCTATAATTAAAATAATAATAATACTTTTAAGATTCTGAATCCAATTAATTATGTAAGTATCTATATAACTAATTTGGTAAGCCCAATAGATATGCCCACTAAAATATTTCAGAACCCTGGCCCAACCATTCTCTCCTCTAGCCACTAAACTAAGCAAAACAAAAATTCAAAGATTCTATAGAGCCTTGGCCCAGGGTCCTTGGACCCGGCCAATACCTCTTATCCATGAGAGAGCAAAATGAAAAAAAAGAACGTTATAAAAATCTTTCTAAGCAGGAGGAGGAGGTGAGAGAGTTACTTGAATTTTTTGGGTAATGAAGCGGGAAGTCATGGGGAGAGGGAGAGCGGTGGTTCTCTCTAATGAGGTCGGCGGTGCCGGTAGGTCAAGTTAGGCGACGGGTCATGCCGGGCGTCGCGTCGGGCGCTTGCGACGGGCGATGGAGGAGGGTTTCGGTCAGACAGCAGATGCGTTCACCAATGCGCGACGACTCCGGCTTGGAGGGTCGCGGATCTGGAAGGAGAAGGCCCCGGATACGGCGGTGACGGGTGCGGTGGCTCGGCCGTACACCCGGCTGTGGTCGGCTCCAGGTTCTCCGACGAAGAAAGCGCGACTGGTGGTATGGATTTGGTGTGGTTTTGTGATGATGTTGGTGACAGAGAGTCTTTGGTGTTGGTGGTGTGCGCAGGGGCTGGATCGGTTATGGGCGGTGGCAGTAGCGGGTTGCCGCTATTATGGCAAGGAGGTGTGGCACGCAGGGGTGGTCGAGTCTTGGGTGTTTGGTAGTGGTGGTGGTAGATGGCTGTGGTGGTGGCGAAGGTTGTTGGTGGGTTTGGGGCTGTGGTGTTGACCAAGGTGGTCGGGATGATGACGGTGTTGGTCCTGGTTGTCGGGCAAACGAGGGTGGTGCTGCCGGTGGACGTGGTGGTGATGGGCTGGAGTGGCGACGACAGGGAGTGGATGGAGTCTGTACACGTGTCCTGCGTAACACGGGACGGTCGGTCCCCGGGGTTGTCGGATACGAAGAAAATCATTATAATTGTAAGGAAAAGATATAGTGGATGAGGAGGGCACACGGGCACGGACACGTTGCACGAAATTTTGGTTGTGATGGTGAATTGTGGAATTTGTGAGAAAAAGAGAACATGGAGCTTCTCCTTATATAGGAGGTGGTGCTCATGGTTGGATATGGACTTGGACGATTTAAATCCCCATGTAGATATCACATTATTTAATTCAAAATGATTTAAACTACTCTCAATCCAATCCAAAGCCGATCTAGATAAATCATCCTTTTTTTTATTGAAAAGCCATTTAAAATAAGGTCTATAAAATATTTTCTATTTAAATTATCAAATTTGATCCAATATTAACTCAAACAAAAATAAAATATCATTTTCATTTATAATAAAATATATAAAATAATTAATTTCAAAAATTTTAATAATTATTTCAATACTTGATACACCTTTTTAATACCATACCATGGACAAAATGAGTTTCGAAAAATCAATTTATACGTAAATTATATTTTTCGTATTCATATGGGAAAAGAAAATTTATATGAACATAGTTTTCTAAATCGCTAACAAAATAAACTAGCCTTCTTAAAACAATAAAACAGGGTTTTTGAAATATCGGCACGACGCCCTTTTAATATTTTATAATATTACTCGCATGTTAAAAAATATACTTCTCCTTATAAAAAATCTATAAAACATTTTTCAAAAATATGTACCTCGCACATATTCGCACTCGACGAGCCAATAAGAAAGCAACCTTGCGCGCGGCGTACAAATACAAAATATATATATATATATATATATATATATATATATATATATATATATATATATATATATATATATATATCTATGCCAAAAAAAAAATAGGAAATATATTTAGGGGGTTTACATCCTACCCAACTTACAAGAATTTCGTCCTCGAAATTTAGAATAACTAAGGTTTGTAGAGTAGAAAGGCAGGAAGAGCTTTATTGATAAAAATCAAGATTAACCCTTGTGCGAGGAGTTCGAGAAGTAAGTTAATGGTATGAGCAATTTAGATATTTCTAGTCAAAAATCAACAGGTAGAATATGGTCAATGCCTGACAACACATCAAAAAGAAATCAACGCTAAAATTTTCCTTATAGACGTGTAACCTTAAGCAATAACCTCCTTACCTCAAGTCAAGGATTACTAGCTTGTTAGTTTCGAGTCTAATTTAGTTGCGGTTCACAATACCATTAAATCTTTGGCTAATCTTAAAAAAAATTGATTTCTTGTCACAATTGCAAAACATATTCTTCTTTCCAAATTTTTTTGAGATTGATGAACAAACCTTAGATGCCAACACATATATACATTCGTTATCTCATAATAGGACGCTTTAAATTTAGGAGTTTTGTTTTCAATAAATCTCTAACGGATATTTTTCTCAACCAAACTTTCGTCTTTCAAAATTTTCTTAAGGAAATCAGTCAATCTGTAATCAATTTAGTCGAAGATAAGATCAAGTGACTTTGTTATGAAATTACATCCAAAATCATAAAATTTTAGTAAGTCCCAACTTCTAATTCAATAATCTCCAATACACTTCTTTCTATCTATATTATCCCAAGCTAGTTTCCTTTTGCATAAATTTCCTTTAAAGAATTTCATTTAAAAAAATTCTCTCAACTTTATCGAGAGTAAAATCAATCTTACGTTAATATGACCTTTATAGTTACAATCATCACTTGGTTAAATTCTTAAATCATTAAAAGCTTTTAAGAACTTACACCCTTCTTGTATTCTAATGACTTCCAACACCCTATTTATCATCTCATAATTTTTCTTAACAATAGATTACCACAAAGAACCAAATTTTTGTCGATCAAGAAATCTACTCTCATTTTATCATAATTTATACTCCGGCTAATAGGGTTTATCGCCAGATTTCACTTATGTATATTCAATCATCTTATTCAACTATACCACTACTCTCCTCTAGGGGTTTTCTAATCTAACATCTTTCTAACCAGAGGATGTCATGATCAAATTTCATCTTCGCATAAGGATATTCAAGGAAACAAGATTTGCATGAAACATAGTGGAGTAAAAATTAAATTCTCAATGAGGAAAATAAAGGAATTATGAGAAAATATAGTTAGGTTCCATGGTCGGGATAAAGGTTTGGATAATAAATAAAGGTTGTTATTTATTGTGCGGAAAAAATAAATACTAAAAGGACAAGGGTCAAGCAATCAAGATAAAACACAAGGTTAATCATCAAGGAATTAAGTAGATCACAATCGTATATTGGGTCGAAAGATTTGAGTCGAGGTTGAGTCCCTATCTGTAGTCAAAAAGTATTTCGGTAACATGGTAATGGTTATACTTTAGCATTTTGATCCGAAAGTCGTATCATAAAAATATAGCACAAAGGGACGGGTTTAAGTGGCACATGATATACCTACATAAAGGTGGGCTCGTCTAGGTCTTGTATGTGAAATTTGTTGGAAGGTAACGGCTAGTATCATGCTTCAAATATCAATGTCACGGTAAGGGACACCAAAGATCTATATAGAAAGTGGGTGTTCGTGGGGTGCTAATTAGCGCTCAAAATAAAAAGGTTAAAGCACGAAATAAAGATAATTTCAAAAATCTCGCAGATCAAGGTAAAATAAGTTAGGGGCACAGTTTCTAGAGAGAAGATAGTCTCTTAGATAAGGTTATGGTCAAGGGAATGATTCTAACAATTAGATGGTCACGATAAAAGATATAGATTTGAGAGAATATTGAGCAAGTCAAACTGAATATATAGTCACATGGCTTGGTCGATGACTAACTATACTTGTGTATATGCAATATCATAATCATAGGTGGTATGACAACTAATGTGGGATACTTCTATCTCATTAGGGTGACCTTGCTTGTTTTTGGTTCTTTATCACGGTAAGATTTAAATCTATAAATTCGAGCTCCTCAAAAGTCTCATAAAATTTTCAATACGATCTACCAAAATTTCTTATCATCTTTAAGTCATAAGCCAAATCGTAACTAAAGGTTTCAAACTCGCTGATCAATCTCGAAATAAACCTTTATCGTATCACTTAATAAAATTTTCACATGTAATATTATCAAACCACCCTTTAAACTCAAGATTTCATGAACCATAAATTTTTTTTACCAAAATTTTTGATATGCATAATCACAACTTTTAAACTCAAAACCTAAATAGATTTATAAGTCATCAATCATAGGACATAATTTAAACTTTGAAAATTTTCCTCAAAGTCGTTTTCATATCTTCTACGATATTTTAAACCAACTTTCTACTAGCATTATTTCCACTAAAAATTTGAATTCTAATAAACATATTAATCGTAAGTTGTACGACTCAATTAAATAATTCATACTGCCATATTTAAGATTTAAGATTATTATACCTCTTCAAAGATGTAGAGCTATAGCCCAATAATCATAATATTTTCCAAAGACCTTCAAAATCCAAATTCAAAATCTAATAAATTTATTTTTCCAATTGTATATAGATTCTCACTATCCTCTTGTGCATACCACTAAAAATTCTAATATCCTTCGAAGGCGATAATATCGCTACTACCCAACTTGGAATTAACTAATCCTTAAGATCATACAAAAATGCCTTTATAGCTCAAATATGACTTTAATACATACTAACTGTCAATATAATCCTTCCAGCCATGTGTTTGACCTATGAGTATATACTAGGGTAGTCATCTTCCCAGCTACTAAAAATAAAAGGTAAGGTTACGGTAGAAAAGAATCAAACAAGATGCAAATCAAGGAAGGTGAACGAGAGTTCAAAATTTGAAGTCAAGAAAGGATGTCAAGTATGTGGATGAGATTCTAAACTCTAATCCTATATGCAGGGTCACATCGGTACAGTAATATAGCCGAAGTGATAAACTTGACCTGCATGGGCCACCACAAAAATATGTAACGCTCCAGTCCCAAAATACTTAGGACTTAGTACGTCAACATGCCAGCTGCATACATACGAAGTATACTCCAATATATGAAACCATCGTATGTATACATAAGCTGTAAAATGCAGTAAACCATGACACTAATCACATCCATAAATAAAAAAGAAAGAATTTATAAATCAACTCATGAATTATTATTTACAAGTTGTTGGGTGGAGACAAATCCACTACCAACTAGAAAGAGAGAAATACATGACAAAAAAATTTTTTTAAGCGATGCGAAGGCAATCCAGTACAATCACCTCGAAAGAAGAGAGAAAAATATGGCCATGGAGAGCACATGTAAAAAACTACAAACACACACTTGAAGAATTCACCAGGTCCTCAGAAGGACATAACAAGATACATAAAGAACATGCCATGTAAATACAGAATATAAAATATGCCACAAATAAAAGTAAGTGACAAGACGCCAATAAGATAATCTAACCATACTAAAGTAAACATGCAGTCAAGAACAAACATTTTGTCGTATGAGCCCTGGCTATAAATAGGATATGGTATAGTCCCCACTTGGGCACCAGTGACCTAAGCGCGTGATGTTCAAAAATGACAGTGGCCAACCTGAGGGGGTCATCATACCTGTATCTCCAGCGGAGCTTTCGGGTTATAAGGGAATATGTAATAGAAGCCCATACGACAAGGAATATTCTTTCTACCCGATGCACCTATCTAGGTCACATCCACGATCATATACCTCTACTAACTGCTAAGTCTTCTAATATGCCTCTATTAGCAGTTAGACCTAACACATGCGCCCGTGTGATCAGCCAACACGCAAGGACCTCTACATGCTACTCATCTCACACATACTTGTGATACAACTGTGTTGAGGCATATGCGATACACTACAAACGGTAGTCCCTTAACTCTAAGTCCATATGCAGTCAAAGGATAATAAGTAAAGTAAAGCTAATATCACTGAGTAGGCAGTAAATTAGGCACTGTAAAATAAATGGTACAGCTGAAAAAAATAGAAATAAATACACAGTGATATGCAGTAAATAAAATGTAGACTATTTATAAATAGTAAAATTATAGCAATGTATCTTGCCTGGTGTGTCGCATGGTGTGGTACGATGATCGTTATGTAATGTTTTGTCCAATAGCCGAGGTCGATGTGCAAGGGTCTGAAGTCACGAGAAAAATAGGATACACGATTAGTTTTTGACCAAAATGACGACAAATAAAAATTTGCAACATATAATTATTTTAGAAATTTTTTTATAGTACACAAATAATTATATTAGTTAAGATAAATTTAAAGAAATACATAAATCATGTTAGAGTTTTAAGAAAACCCTATTATGATTTATTTATTTATTATTAACTTTTAGGTTAACAAAATAGATCAAAATACTTTTAGTGATATGTTTGTTAAACATTTGAAATTCTAGGGAATCATTCATAATATTTGAAAGCTAGATTTGTTACGCAAAAATATTTAGATAAATACGTACTTGAAAACTCTAAAACAGTTAATTTAGTCCACAACTCCAAATTTTGTCAAATATTATTATTGGTAAAAATGCCTTGAAAAAATATTATAATATATTTTTAGTCAAGTCTATAATTAAAATAATAATAATACTTTTAAGATTCTGAATCCAATTAATTATGTAAGTATCTATATAACTAATTTGGTAAGCCCAATAGATATGCCCACTAAAATATTTCAGAACCCTGGCCCAATTATTCTCTCCTCTGGCCACTAAACTAACAAAAAAAAAAATCAAAGATTCTATTGAGCCATGGCCCAGGGTCCTTGGACCCGGCTAGTACCTCTTATCCATGAGAGAGCAAAATGAAAAAAAAAGTTATAAAAATCTTTCTAAGCAAGAGGAGGAGGTGAGAGAGTTACCAGAATTTTTGGGGTGATGAAGCGAGAGTCTCGGGGAGAGGGAGAGCGGTGGTTCTCTCCAAAGTGGTCAGCGGTGCCGGTAGGTCAAGTCAGGCGGCGGGTCATGCCGGGCGGTGCATCGGGCGCTCACGGCAGGCGGTGGAAGTAGGTTCCGGTTAGGCGGCAGACGCGTTCATCAATGCACGACGGCTCCGGCTTGGAGGGCTGCGAATCTGGTAGGAGAAGGCACCGGATGCGGCGCTGATGGGGGCGATGGCTCGGCCGTACACCCGGTTGGGGTCGGCTCTAGGTTCTCCAATGGAGAAAGCGCGACTGTTGGTGTGGATTTGGTGTGGTTTTGGGATGATGTTGGTGATGGAGAGTCTTTGGTGTTGGTGGTGTGCCCAGGGGCTGGATCGGTTCTAGGCGATGGCGGTGGTGGTGGCGGTAGTGGGTTGCCGTTGTCACGGCAAGGAGGCATGGCACGCAGGGGTGGTCGGGTCTTGGGTGTTTGGTAGTGGTGGTGGTATATGGTTGTGGTGGTGGTGAAGGTGGTTGGCGGGTTTGGGGCTGTGGTGTCGACCAAGGTGGTCGAGATAATGGCGGTATTGGTCCTGGTTGGCCAGGCAAACGGGGGTGGTGCTGCCGGTGGACGTGGTGGTTGTTAGTCCAATAATTACAGCATATTTTTGAATATGGCTAATCAATTAAGTTTAATATAATGATGTCACTAATATTCATATACTCACTATCATCTTGCTACTTAAACTTAGCATTGTCATAATTGTCCTATATCATATTGCCATGCTTGTATCATGCTGCAACATATTTTGCTCTCCTAACATATATTTGTAGACATGCAGTAAGCATGATCAAACCAAGACATAGGCAATAAAGAATTAATGATGGACCAAAGACGGCGTCATACGAAAAGATTTCCCTGAACGGCCTAGCAACCTATCCGGGACCAAAGGTATTCAAATTTCTAGATCTATTTATCTTTAGATGACTTCTGTCAAGGTAAAAGATGTCTTCAGGTCTGCTCAACTATCAGAAGTAAGGCGTCATCAAAGGGGTCTTAGTTTTCCTATTTGTTCTAAGTCTGTAATCTTTAATTTATTGAGTCTAGAAGAATGTATACGTTGAGTCACACTGTGTTATCTCAACCCCTAGACATATCTTTCCAAGCTCTACCATACAAACAGACCAATTCCTGAACCAAGCCCAAGCTCCACCAAGCCAAACAAAGCCTGAAGGCCCAAATGCCATTCTGCCACCTAAGAGGCAGAGTTTGGGCCGAACTCTGCCCCCACACAGAGTTCGGGCCGAACACTGTCCCCTGATTTCTAGGAACTGATTTTAGGGTTACCAATTGCTAGCTGGTACAACGGTCATATTTTTGAATTTTGAGGACAGAATTCTGGCCGAATTCTGCCTTCCAGACTAGTATATATAGGGCATGATTTCAACCATTTTCATTCATCTCTTCATCTCATCTTCTCTTCTCCTATAGCCTCATAGAAGCCAAAATGTTCCCTTCTACTAGGCAAGCTTCATAAGCTTAAAAGTGCTCAGTGCTATTCAGTTAGAAGTTTGTGCAAGAGTCAGATAAAGTTGCTTGGAAAATTCCAAGTATCGCCTCGGCGATCTTTGTAAGAAGTTGACGTACTCTTCTGAGTAAAGGCACGTAGTATAACTACTATTTCATAAATAGTGGATTTCATTCCTGAGCAAAAGTTTTCAGGTCTGGACTAGTCCTCCACGAGGAAAACCAGGTTAAAATTGATGTGTTTATGTATGCCCTCCTGATCTTTATTTACTTTCGCATTTCTCTCTGATTTATTTACTATCTTGATAGTTGTATTGAGAAGATGATATAGAGTTAATTTTTATTTTGTGATTATCGACACAAACTCTATTCACCCCCTCTTGAATTTTAATCTATATGTGATATGCTAGTTTACAAAAACAAGATTTACGAATTTTCTTGATGAGATTTATATTCTATTTTAGATACATATGTTTGGTCTCTAAAATTAGTTTAATTTTTTTTTATTTAATTCTGTTTTTATTGAGGTTCGTGATTCATCGCTTTAACTTCCTTCCATACTAGTCATTGGTAAGCATCTCTTAAATTTCTCTCATCTTTTGAGTCATAATTTTATCATATTATTATTACATTTCTTTGGAATAAATTTGTAATCATTTAAATAACATTGACTCTTTTCTATATTATATGGTTTTTAGATGAGATTTATGACGGATCATAATTATTTATTGGTTTACTTTATGAATGATCCTAATGATTGAGTAGTCCTATATTATCCAATTATGTGTTTATCAAGTTAATTTAGTACTCTACTTTGACTACTCATAGATTATCACATATGCTCTTTGCTATTTGAACTTCATTGGTTTCTCGTTTAGTATTAGCAAGGTTGGATTATTATCCGTTGAGGGGTATATATATACCTAGTCCATGCAAAGCAATAAATTGGTTGATCATTTCTTAATTAGATAATCATAGACATGATAGTTTGAGTTTTTTTTTTTTTTTTTTTGTATTTTTGAGATATATTTTGTCTTTCATCATTATTGATTTAATTGACTTTATTTCTTTTCATGATGACATGTTTCTCAAAAGGTAACATGCATTGATATATAATATTTAATTCTTCTATAGGCTAATGTATGTCTCTTTTGATTAAATGTGCTTAATTAAAATATTTTTTGGCTATTAATTGGATATCTTTTCTTAACTAAAGATGATATTATTCATTTTATGATGATCTTATAGCCTTATATGCATTGAGCAAGGGCGATAAATCCATAGTTGATTTACCCCTAGATCTTGAAGTTATCATTTTTTTATGCTATAAATGCTTTAGAATTAGATACGCATATTTTAAGGGAGAGCAAATAAATTTGTTCAATTCATTTATACCCTTTAATATGTCGTATACCTAGTTTATTTTTGACCCATATTTTTATCATTATTTATATCTTAGTGGTTGAGGTTATGATATTATTATTTTGTGAAAGGTTTATGAGAGTATATGCAATTGTTTTTTATCATATTATCGCTCTCTTTTGTATGAGTCATCTCGTTAGTATTAACTTTCGCATCTTATCTTGATGACTATTGTGCTTTCTTTGATTTGGCTTTCCTTGTATGCTTAATTGATTTGGCTTTTCTTGTTGAAGACTTTCCCAAAATTTATGATTTTATCTATATTGGTAATAGTTTGAGGGGGAGCATTCAAGTCTACTAAATTTCTCTTTCTTAAACAATTTTCTCTTTTACCTTTATGTTTATCTAAAGGGTATTCATATAGCATGATAAGGTAATTGAGTTCAAATGCATAAATTTTGGATAAGCAAATAGATTTGCAAATAATGAAATCATTTTATATCAATTGCTCTATTTTACATTGATCACTCCTTTATTTTGTTCCACTATTTATCTGTGGCCAATTGTGACTATCATAGTTTCATTAATCAATGTTTCAAGTTTATATATTTCAATTGATATCAAGTTTATATATTTCAAATATCTCAATTGGTATCTTTCTTCTTTGATATCTATTATTTATAATTATCTAATCCCTGTGGGTTTTGACTGAAATTCTTTCTCTTCAAAAACTAGAGCAATATTTCATATCATACTATGTTTTTGGATGTCTTTCTTGGATTTCATGTTGGTAAACTATCTATTGATTATTTTCAAATTCTTTTAATTTTACCAACTATTTGTGTTTTGACAAGCTATTTTCTATTTGGCACTCTACATTTGGTATATAGTTTCTATACTTGTCTTTACACACTTCTTCCATTGTTCTTCATTTAGTATATCTTGATCATGATTGTCTATGCCTTCCTCTTTTACTTATGCTTGAGTTCGTTTTATTTCTTATTACGGGGGAGCTTATTTTTTGATCATGTCAAAGGGGGAGAAATAAGTTTAAGTTAGCACACAATGTGTTTATTAGTGATACATGCATCTATCGTATCTGTCTTAAACTTAACCGATTTGACATAATAAAAAAGGGAGAGATTGTTAGCCCAATGGTTACATCGTATTTTTGAATATGGCTAATCAATTAAGTTTAACATAATGATGTCATTAATATTCATATACTCACTATCATGTTGTTACTTAAACTTAGCATTGTCCTATATCATATTACCATGCTTGTATCATACTGCAACATATTTTGCTCTCTTAACATGTATTTGTAGACATGTAGTAAGCATGATCAAACATGATCAAACCATGACATAGGCAATAAAAAATTAATGATGGACCAAAGACGGTGTCATACAAAAAGATTTCTCTGAACTGCCAAGCGACCTATCCGGGGCCTCGTATTGGGGGTTCCGCTGCTCGATCAGCGGACAGGGGTTGAGGGGGAAGCCCTCCCTCCCGTCAGGGGTTTAGGGGCGAAGCCTCCGAAAGATATTCAGATTTCCAGATCTGTTTATCTTTGGACGACTGCTGTCAAAGTAAAAGACGTCTTCAGGTCTTCTCAAATATCAGAAGAAAGGCGTCATCAAAGGGCTCTTGGTTTTCCTATTTATTCCAAGTCTGTAATCTTTAATTTATTTGTTTGCCATTGATCGTCGTAGAATAGAATAATTTTATGAGAGGATTGAACTTGACTCACAATTACAAACTCGCTTGTACAAAAGAGAGCCTAGGAACAAAACCTAGGAAAATCAATCTAAGTACAATTGTTTAGTTTTGATTCTGGGGGTGACGGTAGAGGCTCGGGAAAGTGCTATCAACTCTGTCTTACTCCTTGGACGATCGAACGCAACCTTGGTTCAGGTAAAGAAATGCTCTCTGAAGACACGAAGGGAAGAGTCTGCTTCTGAGCTTTGTGTGCTCTCCTGTGCATCTATATGCTTCTTCTTCCTCCCCCTTTGCAAGGGAATAGCACCTTATTATTTATAGAAATTCATAAGGAATGGGATGTACAGCCACGTGGCAAATTTCAGGCCACATCCTTGTAACTGTACCTCGAGACTCGATTTATAGTGGACAGCTGGGGATTGGTTGAGATTGATCATGATCTGTTTGTTGCAGTAAATCTGAACTGTTAAGACTTGGTCAGTCTCTGCCACGTGTCTCAACTACTATTCTGTGGCGAGCCGCATGAAGGATGTATCCTGGCTAAGCCGCATGAGGGACTGTCTCATAACCGAGCCGCACAAAGAATGTCTCATGACCAAGCCGTATAAAGGACGTCTCATAACCGAGCCGCATGAAGGATGTCTCATGACCGAGCCGCATGAAGGACGTCTCATAACCGAGCCGCATGAAGAATGTCTCATGATCGAGCCACATGAGAGATGCTTCATGATCGAGCTGCATGAGAGGTGCTTCATGACCGAGCCGCATGAAAGATGTCTTATAACTGAGCCGCATAAGGAGTGTCTCATAGGCGATCCGCATGAAGAGTTTTACAGCTGAGCCGTATGAAGAGCCTCCTTTGGTTCGTGAACTGTGCCGGATGTCATTATGATTTTCTCGTCTTTTTATGAGCACGTCACGCCTTATCTTCGTGTCAGAGCTGTCATCTCTGTCAGAGCTGTCACCTTTGTGTCAGAGTAATTATAGCCAGCTACATAGGAAGACATTTATTGCTTAGGCTGATTTCGAACCGCTTAAGGCTCCCTGTTGCTCTTGGGCCGCATGAAGTTTTCTGGGTTTTGAGCCGCATGAGGCTCCATGTTGATTTCAAGCCGCATAGAAAATCCCCTTCTTTTCCATACTTCTATATTATTGAGTCTAGAAGAATGTATATGTTGAGTCGCACTGTGTTATCTCAACCCCTAGACATATCTCTCCAAGCTCTACCATACAAATAGACCAATTCCTGAACCAAGCCCAAGCTCTACCAAGCCAAACAAAGCCCAAAGGCCATTCTGCCACCTAGGAGGCAGAGTTCGGACCAAACTCTGCACCTACACAGAGTTCGAGCCGAACACTGTCCCCTGATTTCTAGGAACTAATTTTTAGGGTTACCAATTGCTAGCTGGTACAACGGCCATATTTTTGAATTTTGAGGACATAATTCTGGCCGAATTCTGCCTTCTTGACTAGTATATATAGGGCATGATTTCAACCATTTTCATTCATCTCTTCATCTCATCTTCTCTTCTCCTATAGCCTCATACAAGCCAAAACGTTCCCATCTACTAGCCAAGCTTCCTAAGCCTAAAACAGCTCAGTGCTATTCAGTTAGAAGTTTGTGCAAGAGTCAGATAATGTTACTTAGAAAATTCCAAGTGTTGCCCCAGCGATCTTTGTAAGAAGTTGACGTGCTCTTCTGAGTAGAGGCACGTGGTGTAACTACTATTCACAAATAGTGGATTTCAATCCTGAGTAAGAGTTCTCAGGCCTGGACTAGTCCTCCACGAGAGAAACCAGGTTAAAATTGATGTGTTTGCGTATGCCCTCCTGATCTTTATTTACTTTCGTATTTCTCTCTGATTTATTTACTATCTTGATAGTTGTTTTGTGGAGGTGATATAGAGTTAATTTTTATTTTGTGATTATCGACACAAACTCTATTCACCCCCCTCTAGAGTTGCCTACACGTTATTTTAGTGGTGATGGGCTGGAGTGGCGACGACAGGGAGTAGATGGAGTCTGTACATGTGTCCCGCGTAACACGGGACGGTCGGTGTCTGGGGTTGTCGAATACGAAGAAAATCATTGTAATTGTAAGAAAAAGATATAGTGGATGAGGAGGGCACACGGGCACGGACACGTTGCACAGAATTTTGGTTGTGATTGTGAAGTGTGGAATTTGTGAGAAAAAGAAAACATGGAGCCTCTCCTTATATAGTAGGTGGTGCTCCTAGTTGGATATGGACTAGGACGATTGAAATCTCCCATGTAGATATCACATTATTTAATTCAAAACGATTTAAACTAATCTCAATCCAATCCAAAGCCGATCTAGATAAATCATACTTTTTAATTGAAAAGCCATTTAAAATAAGGTCAATAAAATCTTTTCTATTTTAAATTATCATATTTGATCCAATATTAACTCAAACAAAATCAAAATATCATTTTCATTAATAATAAAATATATAATAATAATTAATTTCAAAAATTATAATAATTATTTCAATACTTGATACACCTTTTTAATACCATGAATAAAATGATTTTCGAAAAAGCAATTTATACGTAAATTATATTTTCCGTATTCATATGGGAAAAGAAGATTTATATGAACATAGTTTTCTAAATCGCTAACAAAATAAACTAGCCTTCTTAAAACAATAAAACATGGTTTTTGAAATATCGGCACGATGCCCTTTTAATATTTTATAATATTACTCGCATGTTAAAAAATATACTTCTTATAAAAAAAATCTATAAAACGTTTTTCAAAAATATGTACCTTGCACATATTCGCACTCGACGAGCCAATAAGAAACGCAACCTTGCGCGCGACGTACAAATACAAATATATATATATATATATATATATATATATATATATATATATATATATATATATATATATATATATCTATGCCAAAAAAAATTTAGGAAATAAATTTAGGGGGTTTACAAAACGATAAGTAAGTAATCGGTGCAAGGCATGGTAATGGTCTAGAGATACAAAATATGCCAAGCGTCCATGTCCTGAAACTCATCCTAAGGCAAGATTAGAAAGACAATTGAAAGGATATGTTGCACAAACTAAATGAACGTGTTAGTTTTGTATGGGTGGACGAGGAGCTTACTCCACCAATATGGTTATGTACTGACACCTACATAGTTTCCATGTGCAGGCATAGGTAGAAGCTCGTTCGACACGGATCTCGCTTAGATGCTTCGAGGCACGAAGTTCCTTGGCATTTCGAGGCATACGGCCGTATAGAGTCTGGACTTATATGGGACATAATGTATGGACATCGTCTTTCGAAGCATTCACAGTGGCAAGCCTTGAGCTTTGTATTAAGAGATGAGAGGGAGCTTTGTGACTTGTACTCTGAGAGATAGTGAGCTTGAGTGATTGTAATATTGGCTTCACGCCTTTGTAATGTCATTTCAGTATCAATAAAGTTGCCTTCATTATTCAATGGTTCTGCTTGGTACTCCTTTGTGATGATCCCGTCGCTTAGCCTATAATTGGCCATTATGGAACCCGCCTTACGTAAGTGCAACCTAGACTCATGCGGCATCACGCCTTAGCGAGGACGATCGCTCCTCCAGGACCGAGACATGACAAAATGGTATCAGAGCACGGCCTTACGTCCTTGGACTTTTGATTGAATTCTTTAACTGTAATCCCCCTATATTTTATATAGGTATTTAATTAATTTATTTTAGAATTTTGGTATTTTTAGGTAATTTTATTAAAGAGTGATTTATATAAGTGCATATATATTAGTTTATACATATATGATCTATGGTTAAAAAAGATAAGTTGGCAATATAATATTTGAGTATATTGAGTTTTAGAAATTTTAGGATTTTTCTATATTATTTATGGTAATTATAGATTTAATTATATTTACTTGTATATATATATATATATATATATATATATATATATATATATATATATATATATATATATATATATATTGAATTATATGTGAATACATATAAATAGTGAAGGGTACGAGTGTACTAAGCCTTGAAAGTTTTATTTGAGTTTTTATAAAATCCTAGGAATTAACAAGAACCCTATATGTGTGTGTAAAAATTAGTTTATATATATATATATACATATATAAGTGAAGTAAAAGAAAAAAAGAAGAAGAAACAAAACCTATCCTATGTGAACAGTGCTAATGCACTGTTCACCAACTAAACTGCGAGAGCTGACTCCCCTATCCCGCTGTATCAGAAAAGAAGGATTTCTTCTTTTCATTTAAAACTGATTCAAATCTTCTCGAAGATATGAGCATATAACCCATTCCTAAACCCAATCTCTTTCTAAGTATCAAACTGATCAGAAATTTCCTATACAAATTTCGATTAGGAGAAACCCTCAAGCCGAACCTGCGATATATAAGCCCAAGGCACCCGAGATTCTCATCTCGAAGAAACCGAGGAAATCACCCCAACCCCAAATCGATGACCCGGAGCTACGTTGACTCAGACGCGCGCGTATCCTGCCGCCTGCTACCGCCGTACGCGTATCGAAGCATCGCCGTGGTCGCCAACCCGTTCGCTAAACAGAACATCTCTGTTTTCGAAACCCTCCAGGTACCAACTTTCGACCCCTATAACTTCTGTCTAGTTTGATTATTTTTGAATCTACGAAGTTCGACATGAAGCCTACATTACCCCCTTCGAGACCTTTCAGAAGGATTTCGACACTACCCCCTAGATTGGCCAGGAGATCGACGCAAAGTCAAGCCAAAAACTGGTCGTAGAACAGAACCACCATCACCCAAAACCCTCCACTTAGAGGCCAAATTTTGATCTGTGTATTGGATTTTTGGTAAACTAGTTAAAAATAGTTATAGACAACCTGAACACGAGTAAAACCTAATTTACAGATGGTGATTTCATTGAGTATCCAGAACGTTATTCGTAGTTAAAGTTTCAAGAAAAACTGTTTGAAAGCTGTGAAATTTTATAAATCGTTCTGATACGGCGTGCGTCCCGACAAATCGAGCGACGTGGTCACGCACTATATATATTAAAAGGCGCGTATGGATGTTGCTGACGTGTGGGAACTGATGAAACTCGATTTTGTTGTGCGTGCGCGACAAAATCAGTGCGTATCCGTCGAAATACCCCCGAATCGACCTTTTGCAAACTTGGCCATAACTTCGTGCACGTTCGTCGGATCGACACGAAACTTGCGCCATCAGGACCGCATCGATATTTTGGTCTTGTGTGCCAAGTTTGGTTCGATTCTGAGATGGTCGACTAGAACACTTTTTTTAGCGGGCCTACAACCCGACCCAATGGGCGATTTTGTGCACCGCTCATCGGAATCCAAAATTTGACATACCGTTGGGCTCCTCTCCTTAAACCGGGTCGGTAGACATATAGTTTGACAAATTTAGAGACCGTAGACATTGGCACACGTTTCGGTACAAAATAGGCCTAACGACGGACATCATTTTGATCCAAAATTACGATTTTGTCCCTGTTCCAGAATTGGACTTTTGGACATGCGTTTCCTAGATATATCTTTTACATCGGGAACATTCTTGTTGTTTGTTTCAGCATCCGGAGCCATTCGTGGATTTTGAGTTTCTATTGCTGACGTGATTGATTGTTTGGAGTTGCCATCCCCGCACTACCAGGCAAGATACATTGCCACCTTACTCTGTGATTTACATATTCTTATTTTCAGTTATTATTTTCAGTATTTCTTATTTATTGTTATTATAAAACTGTGCATCCAAGTCATACTTGGGTGCAAGCGACTCTATCGGAGTTTTTTTGCTTTTGTTTATCTCTTGCATTGACTTAAGCTAGTGACCACCCATTGTTGATGAGGTAATGATATATCTCATACGGCCTTGACACTTACTTTACCATGTATTGTGAGTCACATATAGGACACATACCCGTGTAGTCGGTTGGCCAACGATACATATGGAGCGTGCGACGGATAGGAGTAACTGTAAATAGAATTGCATGTTAGAAGACGTGGCGGTTACTAGAGGTTCATATCAGTCATGGAGATGATGATACTAGGTATTGTGTGGGGAGAAACAATACCTGACGTACGGGCTTCTTTGCACTTCCCTAATTACCTGTGCGCTCCTCCGGAGACGCAGGCTCCAGGTGCCCTCTGACGTTTCCCAGAGCATTATGGACGTACCCCCTTGCACATGATGCCCACTGACGATCTTCAGACATTACGAACGGAGGCCCCTAGTGCCCTATATGGGGACTATGCCGATCCCATCTACAGCCAGGGCTCATGCGTCGAAGGATTGTTTCTCAACTGCATATTCACAGTACAATAGTCAGGTACCCTATTGTATGCATCCCCTTTCTTTTATATTATACATCACAGCTTACATGGCATTATGTTTTCTTGTATCTTGTTACGTCCCGCTGAGGACATGGTTATCTCTCCAGGGTTATACGAGTTTCTGCAGGAGTACGGAGCGGCTCTTGATCCATCCTATATTGATGACAAGGCATCTCCTGTTGATTTCTAGACTATTCATTGTTGAGTCATTTAGTGGATATTTTTACATCTTTTTTCTTTCTATTTTGCGAAGGTTGGACTCCGATCTTGTGAGACTATTTTTATAGATGTTTGGAGTGGGTATGTCCACTCGGCTATCTTTTGATACCATTATTCATTTTGGACTCTTATATCTTCTGTGTTGAGCTGTGATGAGATTAGATTATTATATTCTTCTGGCCTGTAATTATTTTATATACAGCTTATGTACGTATACGAGGATTCCATATATTGGAGTATTCTTCGTATATGTGCAGCTGGCATGTTCACGTACTTGGTCCTATGTATTTTGGGACTAGGGTGTTATATGTTTTTCTGGTCGCCCATGCAGGTCAGAAAATATTATTGGATTACATGACTGTGCCCAACAAGCCTGCATATAGGAATAGGAACAGTATCTCATCCAGAACTACTATCTTCTTTGACTTCCAATCTTTTCAATATTTCCTTGATTATTTAAATTACCTCATATCTAGCCTTTTCTAATATCGTCCTATTCTCCTTCGTGCCAAAAGTATGCATTTGATAAGCGGACGTACCTCCTTGGCCCTGACATCTGGTGAAGCGGCTACCACGGAGGAACAGAATCCTCTGATGACTCCGGTGACACCATATCAGCCAGGACAGTCACAGCCTACCCCGACCCCATCGACGGTGTATCAGGAGACACAAGCACCACCTGTCAGCCCGGGTGGGAAGACCACGACTGTGCCACTATGAGGGAATGTACCACAACCATCACCATTCCCTCAGCAGTTTCTGCCACAGTCGGGACCTTAGATGCCTCCGCCACCGACTGACGGGAGCCCTGCATCCCAGTTCATGTATGCCATGATGCAGGCTTAGTGGCAGCAGACTGAGCTGATGAGACAGACTATGATGGCAGCAATGACTAGAACTCCACTTGTATCCCCAGCACCATCACCAGCACCAGCACCGGCTCTACATCCTTATGAAGGCTCTATAAAAAAATTTACTGACATGAATCCCAAGCCCTTCAGAGGAACAAAAAAGCTGCCAGAGGTGTCACAGTGGCTTATTAGTATAGAGAAGTTATTGAAGGCATCCTAGTTGCCCGTTCGAGATTGGATGACAGCAGTGGATTTACTACTAGAAGATAATGCCCACCACTGATGGAAGGCAGAAGAAAGACGATGAGGCACTGGGATCACTTGGAAGGAGTTCTATGATATATTCTATGAGAGATTCTTTCCCATCCATGTTCGAGACGGTCTATACGACCAATTCCTTCATCTGAAGCAAGAAAATATGACAGTTGATGAGTATGACTCAGAATTCAATCGCCTGAGTAGATTTGGTGCAGGATTGATCCCGACAGAGCTAGAAAAGGCAAGGAAATTACATCAGGGGCTTGCACAAGAGCTCAAGTCTTATATGACTATGCAGTCTCGAGTCTCCCATTCAGCTGTATTGGAAGAAGCTTGCACTCAGGAGATTCTTCGCAAGGAGCAGCAGCAGACATCTAGACGTCATACAACAGCAGTTACACTAGCCCAAGCTACTCAGGGAGGACCTATCTGGAGGCCCACAGGACAGCACCAGCAGATTCCCTCACCTTATCAGAAGTCCATTTGCTATTACTGCAGAAAGCAAAGACATCTCCAGAATGACTACAGGACTCGCCTTAGATTATGCTTGAGATGCGGATCCAACCAGCACATGCTCAAGGACTGTCCGGAACAACAGGCGATAGTGCATGCATGACAGAACCCGAGGCCTACAGCTCCAGCACTTCCAGCACCTCGGCCTGTAGCAGGAGCACCTCGCCCGGCATTGCCTCCCCAAGGCGTACAGTACAACAAGGCCAGAGTTCAGAGACCAGGACAGAATTATGGGCAGGCATTCTCACTTGCTATTGAGGATATAGAGACAGAGTCAGAGGTCATAGCAGGTATGGTTTTAGTTGCTTCATTTCCTGCCATTACATTGTTTGACACTGGAGCCACTTATTCATTCATAGCCACTAGTTTTGCCACTAGACACAGCATTCCCATCACACCCTTATCTAAAAATGTTAGAATCCTCACTGGAGAAGGAGTTGTACCTGTTATTCGTGTTTATAGACTTTGTCCTGTAGTGATATATGGTAGAGAGATGAAAGCACAACTTCTTGTATTCTATATGCCTACATTCGACGTGGTTTTTGGAAAGGGCTGGTTGAGCCAGCATTTCACTTTCATAGACTGCCATAGGGGCAGTATCATCTTTAGACCACCGAATATGATGGAGTTTGAGTTCACCAAAGAAGAAGGAGAGAGTTTTGATGCACCCACATTGGGGACTCACGTGATGATGCAGGACACCCCTCAGCACCCCGTCATCAATGAGTTCGAGGATGTATTCCTCGAGGATTTGCCAGGACTGCCACCTGACCTAGACATTGAGTTTTCTATTGAGCTTATTCCCGGAGTCAAGCCTATTTCGTCTCGAGTATATCGACTAGCACCCAAGGAGTTGGTAGAGATGTAGACACAGATTGATGACTTATTGGATAAAGGCTTTATTTGTGCCAGTGCGTCACCATGGGGAGCACCCGTTCTTTTTGTGCCTAATAAAGATGAGACAGTATGCATGTGCATCGAGTACAGAGCCTTCAATGCAGTGACGGTAAAGAATAAGTACCCCTTGCCGCGTATAGATGACTTGTTCGATCAACTGAGTGGAGAAAAAGTATTCTCCAGGATTGATTTACGATCAGGCTATCATCAACTGAAGGTTCGGAAGGAAGATATTCCGAAGATGACATTTCGATCGAGGTATGGACACTATGAGTTCTTGGTCATTCCTTTCGGTTTGACCAACGCTCCCGCAGTCTTCATGAATTTAATGAACAAGATCTTTCATTGGTACTTGGACAAATTTGTACTCGTCTTTATAGATGATATCTTGATTTACTCCAAGTGTCAATAGGAGCGTGAGCACCATCTACAGATTGTTTTACGAACATTGAGGAATGAGCAACTTTTTTGCGAAGCTTAGCCATTATGATTTCTTTCTCGAGGAGGTATCATTTCTTGGACACATTGTTACTGGAGACGGCATATCGGTAGATCCAGAGAAGATCACAGGAGTCAAGGCATGGCTTTCTCCCACATCAGCGTCTGAGGTGAGGAATTTTTTCGGACTTGCGGGTTACTATCGAAGTTCATAAAAGATTTCTCTCGAATAGTGGGACCTATGACTCGACTAACTTGCAAGGATCAGGAATTTGTATGGACAGACGAGTGTCAAACCGCTTTTGACGAGTTGAAGAAGCGATTGACCATTACACATATCTTGACACTACCATCAGGACCGGGAGGATTTGTGATCTACAATGATACATCCGGAAAGGGATTAGGATGCGTATTGATGCAGCATGGTCATGTAGTAGCATACGCAACGAGACAGTTGAGAGTGCACAAAAAGGACTATTCGACCCACGATCTAGAGCTCACAACGGTTATCTTTACTTTGAAGCTATAGAGACATTACTTGTTCGACGAGAAGGTTGACATCTACACTGATCATAAGAGCCTCAAGTACGTGTTCACACAGAAAGAGATGAATATACGAAAATGACGTTGGTTGGAGTTGATGAAGGATTACGAGATCGAGCTACATTATCATCCGGGCAAGGCTATGGTCGTGGCAGACGTATTAAGCCGTAAGCCCATGGCATACTTCTTGATTACGCAGAAGGAGTTGATTAGAGACTTGCAGCAGCTTAGTATTGAGATAGTATTGCCTAGAGCAGATGGCGTATTAACCAATCTCCAAGTGCAATCATCAATAGTAGAGCAGATCAAGGAAGTATTGCCCACATATGCTAGATTTTGACGGCATAGAGAGAGGACTGAAGCAGGAGAGAAAACGAGATTGAGGATTCATCTCGATGGGACAATGCGATGCAGTGATCGTATTTATGTTCCTAATGGAGAGTTACGGCAGGAATTGATGGCGGAAGCGTACAGTTCAACTTACTCTATTCATCCCAGAGAAACTAAGATGTACCGAGATTTACGACAGTATTATCGGTGGCATGGAATATAGCAGGAGATAGCTCATTTCATGGCCAAGTGTTTGGTATGCCAACAAGTGAAGGCCGAGCACCAGAGGATGGTCGGATTATTGCAGCCCCTACCCATTCTCGAGTGGAAGTGGGAGCATATTACGATGGACTTCGTCACAGGATTTCCTCGGAGTCTTAGTAGATGAGATACGGTGTGGGTGATTGTAGATAGACTTACCAAAGTAGCCCATTTCTTACCTTTTAGAGTGGAACAGTCCACAGAAGTTTTGGTGGATATGTATATGAAGTAAATAGTGAAGCTACATGGTGTACCAGTAGCATCGTGTCGGATCGTGACTCGAGGTTTACCTTATAATTTTGGAGGAATATACAGAACAGTTTGGGTACACATTTAAAGTTTAGCACGACATACCATCCGCAAACAGACGGCCAGTCAGCACGTACTATTCAGACGCTAGAGGATATATTAAGAGCATGTATGCTTGACTTCGGCAGATCTTAGGAAGACCACCTTTATCTTGTAGAGTTTTCCTACAATAATAGCTATCAAGCGAGCATTCAGATGGCTCCATTTGAAGCATTGTATGGAAGAAAGTATCGATCTTCTATTTGTTGGAGCAACATAGGAGAGCGGTATATATTGGGTCCCGTATTGGTATTGAGCACAGTGGAGAAGGTAAAGAAGATACAAGACTGTGGACACACACAAAAAAAGAAGAAAATGCTGTCTTTTCTTTTATTGGCACAAGGCACCACAAATCAAGTACGTCTGAGAGATCCTGCGCTGAGGATCCCCGAGTACAAAAAAGAATTCTAGGAAATAGGACGATAGAGATCGAGCGACAGTTGCTCCTTTACTCCGTTGACACTTTGATTGTAAAAGTGGAAGAAAACCTAAGAAAATTGCTAACTCTTGGCACACTGGCAAGAAGTGCAACAATTTGGCTCTTGAAAATGCTCTCCATTCTCTTATTTTGAAGAGGGGTGAGGCCCCCCTTTTATAGTTGTTCTCGAGCTAGAATGATGTTATGCGCCTACAAGAGGAAACACGCTGGTTCTTATGTGGGCGTATAGTCCTGCTTTGGGCGCATAGGGTGTAGGCGCATACAGGCTGCGACATCGTAGGTTGGTCATGGTGTTGACGTGGCTGCATGCTTCGATGCACGACTGCTCGTAGAGACTGACGGGGCCATGCGCTTCGGTGCACGTTTTGATCATGACTTTGACTGAGTCAGGCATGGGCAAATAGCCATGTCTCAGGCTATGCGCCCTCCTTTCGGAGTAGCTAGTCTTGGGCGCATGGAGCTACACTGACTGGGAGCATGGAGCTACACTGACTGGGCGCATGGAGCTTCATTGAATGGGCGCATAGAGTTACACTGACTGGACGCATGGAGCTATACTGACTGGGCACATGGAGCTTCATTGAGTGGGCGCAAAGAGTTACACTGACTGAGCGCATGGAGCTTCACTTGTCTTGGGCGTATGGAGCTATATTTGCTGAAAATTTTTCATGCTTCTACAGGACCCCCTTCAAAGTTTTCGACAACTTGAACAAGCTCGAAATACTTTCAAAGAAGCATGGGTCGTAGGCAATGGGCGCATAGCACGGCCCTGGCCAACCTGTCATGGAGATACGACTGTTGAGATTTTCCTCAAAATCTGAACTAACGGATTCATTGGAACATAATTTGAAGCGGTCCATCCTTTATGCGCCGTCCACGTCAGCAAGAGACAGTCGTATAGTATACAGAGAGTTGGTCCTTCACGTGGGCGCATAGGCTACAGTGGGCGTATACACCATAATGGGCGCATACAGTATGTGGGCACATAGAAAGTGGCCCATACCTATAAGTAGACCCTGGGAGAGAGAATTCATTATTTCTTTTTCTTTGAATTTTTCAGAAAACTCTTCGTCTTCTTCCTTTGAGAATCATGTCTCCCAAGGCCGCCAAGAGATCCGCGAAGGGCAAGGAGGCTGCGTCGAGTAGCTCTCCTCCTGCGACAGAGTCCTCGACAGTCCTGGACCCGATTTTGGGTGAGGGCATGCTTCAAAAAATAAAGTCTCGAGCGTTAATTTGTGACGCTCGGACTTCTCTTCTGCTTGGGCGCTTGTGTCTAGGGCAACATACTTTCTGTGAGCGTTACTATGCGCCCACAGAAGTCATGTGCCAACACCGTGGTGTGCTATGCGCCCACGGGTTGCCACGTTTATGTGCCTTTAAGCTGTGGCACGTTGCGCGCCTACTAGCTGTCCGTGTGTTTATGTACCCATATATCTTATTTTGGGCGCATATCCATTTGGGCGCATAGAAACCTTTCAGAACAGTTTTTTATGCAGTTTTTTCCAAGTCTGACTGCCTTTCTGTCTTTGGCTCTTGCAGCATCCATGCCGAAGGCTGAGACCGTGGTGAAGGAGGAGATGTTGCCTCCTTTCTTAAAATAAGGGTCACCGTTTGTCAAGAAGGAGGTGGTACCAAAGATTAAGAAAGAAGAAGAGTCGACGCCTGTCGGGAAGGAAATTACTCCCAAGAGTGAAGCTGCTGTAAAGGAGGAGCACCAGCCTGAGAGTAGTAGGACTGGGGGTTCTGACCTTCCTGCTACAGCCGAGGGCCTTGATCAAATGGATCCCTCATATGCGAAATGGTTGAGGGAATGGTATATGCCTCGCCACAGCTAGGAACCGTGGGTTCCCATAAATGTCCGTATTTGTCTTTGGTATTTCTGTCTGTTTCTAGCTTTATGTTTTACTTCTTCTGGGCATCAGATGTAATCCTCTACTTCTTGCTTGGGCGAAGAGATGAAGAACTTTTTGTTTTGCTCATGAGTTGTAGTCCTGTGAATGTAACTGATTTTGAATAAACATGATACATTCGCTCCACTCTTTGCTTATGATATCTGTGGTGCTTGTATTAGAGAGCCAAATAAGGAAGAGATGCTACCTCCTTTCATAAAACAAAAGTCACCGTTTGTCAAGAAGGAGGTGGTGCCAAAGATTGAGAAAGAAGAAGAGTCGGCGCCTGTCGGGGAGGGAATTACTCCCAAGAGTGAAGCTGCTGTAAAGGAGGAGCACCAGCCTGAGAGTAGTAGGACTGGGGGTTCTGACCTTCTTGCTCCAGCGAGGGCCTTGATCAAATGGATCCCTCATATGCGAAATGGTTGAGGGAATGGTATATGCCTCGCCACAGCTAGGAACCACGGGTTCCCATAAATGTCCGTATTTGTCTTTGGTATTTCTGTCTGTTTCTAGCTTTATGTTTTACTTCTTCTGGGCATCAGATGTAATCCTCTACTTCTTTCCTGGGCGAAGAGATGAAGAACTTTTTGTTTTGCTCATGAGTTGTAGTCCTGTGAATGTAACTGATTTTGAATAAACAGAATACATTCGCTCAACTCTTTGCTTATGATATCTGTGGTGCTTGTATTAGAGAGCCAAATACCTCATTTGTGTAAAGGGTATCCCACTGGGGGATCCTCCTCTTTTTTTTTTGTTTGGACCTATTGCCCTTTTGTACATCCAAAAATATGAGCAAATAGATTAGAATGATACTTTCGTAGACCAATTGCCCTTTGACACACCGGTGGTGCGGGTAATAGATTTGAAACGAAACCCAACAAAGGTAACATGGTCGTGATAGGTTTTGTGATCTTGATACCATGTCTTTTATCCCGGATTGGGTATAGGTGTCGAGTCGGGAGACTATCGGTATCAGAGGTAAATATGGACGCAATATATGATAATCAGGAGCGCTTTTGCCCTTGAGAGCATAGCCGGGTATGAGGAGCGGGCCAACACTCTAAGGAAAGTTCTGAACGACCTGGAGGGTCAAGTGGCCAGGTTCCGGGATGCCAAACGGTAGAGCCCGACGTTACTATTTTGTACAGAGGACGAGGTTTTGATGACAGCTCTTGCGGAGCAGAAGGCTACCTTTCGGACAAGGAAGGACACCCTTATTCAGGAGATTGGCGAGCTGGCTGACCAGTACAGCCAATTCAACGCTTCAAGTGAGGCACGTGCTGCCTCGAAGAATAGGCTGGCTATGCAGATCACTGAGAAGCACAATCATATTGTGCAGATCAGGAACGAGATCGCCCAGTTGGAAGCTGACTTGAGGGCGGTGTCATCTGAACAAGAGGATTATCTGTCCCACGCTGCCATGACTGCCATCGCTTCTGCCTGTTTAGAAGAGCAGCTGGCGAGGTTGGAGGGAGAGCATCATAGTCTGATCCTCTTTGAAGATAAAGCCGCTCGCCAAGAAGAGGCACAGCGCCGAGCTACTGTGAAATCTGAAGCCGAGATTATTGCTCTGAGGGATAGTATAAACTGCCTGTGTATCCCTTAGATTTTTGTAATTCTTTTTTTTTTGCCGTCACGGCTCTTGTACCTTTTTTTTCTGTCTTTTGGTAGACATTTAAGTACTGAATAAAGAATCTTTTCAGAAGTGAATATGGTTTTATGAAATATCGATGCTAGAGGTAATGTGGACGTAGCAAGGATATTTTTGATGGGTATTCCGCTGGGGAAACTTTATGTGGACCTATTATCCGTTTTATATTCGAGTGATTCGAATATAGATAATAAGTTGAATGAAGCTGCTAGTAGAGGTAATATGGACGTAATAGCAGAGGATGTTCTATATCTGACCAGAGGTAATATGGACGTGGAAATATATATATAGCATTAGGGAGGAGTGGATAGTTCAGAGGTAGTGTGGACATGACTATCTTTGATGAATGCTTTGCTCAGAGGTTATGTGGACGTGGCAAAACACTTGATCATTCCGCTGGGGAAATAATTATCAAAAAATAATTCAGAGGTAATAGGGACGTGATTTGTTTTTGTCAAACCAAGTTTGGACAGAGTCAAAAACGAAAATGATTCCACTGGAGAAATATTTAGAGGACCTATTATCCAGGGCGTATTCAAGACTCTTGAAATACGGATAATAGTTAGATAGTTTTTTTTGGAATCATATAAACATCGCACAGTATATTTATATGAATGAACATATGTGAACATTATGTAAAAGAGGTTACACATAGTACTTCTTCAGGAACTTGCCGTTGATTGGCATTATAAGCAAGTCACCGTCAGGCTTGGTCAGCCGGTACGCACCGTTAGAATACATCGATTCTATGACGAAAGGACCTTCCTATTTAGGCTGAAATTTTTCTTTTGTTTTGTGCGTCATTACTATCCGTCTTCTTACTGCTAGGACCAGATCACGGACTTAGAAGATCCTTGTCACCCCCAGTTTTCAGAAACATGGGTATTTTTGTCATTTTATATTTTTGAATATTTTAGAAATTAATTTTATTATTTATGATATTATTTTGGGGTTGAAATTTAATTTATTATTTGTGATATTGTTTTGGGGTTATTTGAGTCGGGTTCGAATTTCAACTCAATCCGACTTGAAACGGGGACCCGGGGGGTAGTTTGACTCCAGTGGGACCCACACACTAGTTAGACATGGCCCACATGATATTAATTTTAGTACACATGATATTAATTTTAGTTAGTAGTTAGACTAATTATTTATGGATAGGTTTAGTTTAATTAGAGACTTAAAACTAGACTAAATTGACCTCAACCTTTAACCCATTCCTAATTTAAATCAAATAGATTAGTAGAGGGCATTTTGGACATTCAAATAGGGGACACCTCACCCTTTTTGGGCAGCCACCTATGGGGGGGATAAGGAGTGAGTCACTCCTTCATTCATTTGTTTTCATCCACTTTCTCTCTCTTGTTCTTCCCCAAATTAATTTAGAGATGAACCTCCATTGATTTTATCTCCAAAACAACCCTTTCTTCCACCAAGTCTTCTTTATTTTTCCTCTACTCTATGATTAGAGTGTGCTAGTCAAGTTTGGGAGGATTCAGAGCTCGTTCGTGTCCTTTTAGAATCTCTACGTGTCGGTGTCGTGTCGGAAGGATTTTCCTTTGAATGTCAGCTGTATGAAAGACGAACGCATTTCGGTGTTTTTACGATTCCGTGAGCTTCCGGACACGAAAATACGATCCGTTTAAAAGTTTCGAAAACTAACACAAAGATCTATAACAAACTTTAATCCTAGAATTTAATGAATGCTTAATTTGTACAGTATTGATTTTAAGTAGAAGATTACTATACGACATATACATTTTGTGTATCCTTGTATGTACAAATATGTATGTATGCATGTGTATATATATATATATATATGTGTGTGTGTTAAGAGAATATAATATAACATAGAGTATGCATAAATGATATAATGTATGAAAGTATATAATGTATTCAAATATGTATGTATAGGTGCATGAATGAATGAATGAATGAATGCAATGCATGAATGAATGGATGAAATGCAAGCATGTGGGTAATGCAAGGTATTGAAACATATATGTAAGTATCCATATGTAAGTAAGTAACGTAATCAAGTATGAATGTATGCTATATATGAATGCCAACATGATAGGAATGTATGATGCCATATTAGCACTTACCACCATGTTCATATATTAAAACCCCATTCTACATGTTGACAGTAACCCCAAGCATGAATACACATAAAACCTACTTACTGTTATGAGTAAACCATTTGATGTATAAATAAAACCTTTTGTTATGATTAACACCCACCCACACACATGCTAAACCTATGCTTTACATGTTATTTCTTCTATGTGACAGAATGAACCCCTGCTAAATGTTATCCTTCTAACATAATACCCTCACACTTGAACACATTGTACTGCTATGTACACATTGCCATATCCACATTCATGTATCACTCACTCCTTGTCTTTATGCACCTTGCTTGTAATAAAAATATATATGAATATATATGTAATGTGTGTTTGATAACTTGTGTAGCTTTGTGATTTTGTGTGAGTGTTAGTCTAGGCTTGGTTAGGCCTAATAAGACTTGTTAGTCTAGGTTTAGACCTAGTACTGCCTAGTTAACCTAATTTGACTAGTACGGTTGGCCAAAGTTGACCAAGAGTTGACTTTGACCTAGAATGACCTAGAATCATGTAGAATGCATAGTAGAGCTTTATTTTACCATTTTGGACTTGTTGTGACTTGTGCTGTTCTAAATAGGAGCCAAACACCTCTCCTCGGACAGTACATTTCCTTTGGACATTCAGATAGCAGGCGTGTATATTCTCTGATCATTTCATATCCTATTTAGAATTATTTTCCTACTTTAAATTACTTTACTTGATACTGTCACGTTGGTCACACGGATTGGTACTATATGGATCCCTTCTTTAGATGTTATCCTCAGGGAGCATTGGGTACTTCATGTTCTATGCATTTCACTTACATGGCGTATCACAATGCTTCATTGGTTCATTGATCAGTTGTGACATGTACTCTCATGATCACAGAGTCTTCCTTGAATCCTTATCCCATATATTGGGTCTCCTAGAATCTCCTAGAATCCCCATTTATGGGACATCCATGTATCACCCTTCGGGGGCCTTTGTATGGAATCATAACATAACCTGGTTGGATCCTTGTGTATTAATTGGGGGTACGGAGGAGTAGAAGTAGACATGTGAATATTATCCAAGTAGTGTAGCATCAGAATCTTTCCATAGTGTAGCATCAGAATCTCCTATGCCATTTACATGTCTATATTGTACTCTGACTCACTAGCCACTGTTAGTCTCTATTTATAGTAGATATTTCTATTACAGTTCTCTCTCTGTTTACATACTGTATTTCTTTCAGTACCTGTATCTTACTTTACTGCATGATTATATTTTCTAACCTGCTATAAACTGTTGAGATGTATTGTGCTTGCTCCTGTCCTGACTGGACCTATTGATAAATTTTACAGATAGCTTGAAGGTTGCCTGCTAGCCTAGATGAGACACAGTAGAGGTTGTATAGATAGCTAGGGTTTTGCTCATAGTTTATTTTCAGTTGTCTTGAGTTGTATTTATGGATTACTTTATTTGAGCTTTGAGATGTATTTCTGGATTTGTGTATCTTAGACACTTAGACTTTTATCTGCGGTATCTCTTTTGGATTTCATGTTTTATCTATCTTTATCATGCTCTACCTTAGATGTGATTGAGACTGTATCTGCTATGTCACCTCCATTCGGAGAGTATATACTGTACAGGTACCTTTATTTTGTTAGATGTTTGACCTAGGACAGCGTTCTACCGCCGACACTGCGGCGTAGGCTTGGCGTTGTTACGTTCTCGTACCCTCACAGTGGGTACGGGTCGTGACACGTTTTTAGTGGTGCCCATGCAGGTCGAGTTTGTGTAGTGGTATTCGAACTAGAGTACCACTACAGCCTGCAGTAGAATTAGGATATATTTTTGAAGGTACTCAATCACAATTAGGATTTCTTGAGAGATTCCTGGGACGACCCTTGAGAATCTTATTTTAACTTCGATTTGAAAAACTCTTCTTCCCTTGATTTGATTTATCTTTACTTTCTGTTGTTGAACTTGATTTTGATGATGATTGTGGAGTTTTGAATCTTGATGTTAGCTGTTGCATCCGAGTTTGTATTTATATGATTTGATGGATTATTGTTCAGTTTTGAATCTTGATGTTCGTTGATAAATTTGATTTTTGGGTATCCATTGTTGATTTAATTTAATTTTTGTCAAGATGAAATCATATGGGCTAGGTCATCTAAGTTATGGAATCTAGTCTTCTACAGTCACATTAGCCAGCATGGTGAGGATATATAGTCTGATTTTGGATATATTTCTCGGGTGTGGGAATTTAAGGTTTTCACAGCCAAGCTAGCGGCATCGCGAAAATTTTAAATACCATGATTCTAGAAGTATGTGCCTAAGTCGAGGACTCTGTGATTATCGTAGCCTTGCTTACTAGTATGACGAGGATTTAGAGTACCATGATTTTGGATAGACGCATATGATTATCAGATTGTACCTTAAACGTTTTCGAACATGTTTTCTCTACTTTTGTTTCAGTCCTTCAAAAAAATTTATTATTTGTTTGTTTTGCTTCTCATTATTTAACTTGGGAGTAGCTTTAACTGCTTTTATAAACCTTGTGTAACTTTTGCTATGGGTTTCTTCATAATACCATGAATCGATGATTTTACTAGACCTTATCTTGGGTTTGATATTTTAGCTCTGGGTTTCAAAATGGTTCTTCTTTTAAACAGATAAGCAGAACAGATTTTATCGTTATTTCTTCTTGCTACTATTATTATATTAAATAATAATAAAACTGTCTTGATTACACCAATCACCTACTTTGCAATCTTGGTAGGAATCTAAATGTTGGTCTTGATGTAGAATTTGATTTTTATATTGGGACATGAGAATATATATATAGTGGACACAGACTCTTTGCCTGACACGTATGCATGCTACACTTTGATTTCCAACCTATCTAAATACATATTAATATGTTGTTGATGTTTAAATTTTCAAAACCCTAATATTTCTGATACAGTACAGTAACAGAGACTGGTTCTCTGCATTTTCAGTTAAAATTTGTAATTCAAATATAAATTTCATGTTATTAGTTATGTTTACATCACTGCACATGTATGTTATACATAGGGTTTCAATTCAAAAAAAATTGGTTGAGTTTTGTGTTTGAATTTGTCAAATCTAAGACTGTGTGCATATTAACCCTTAATACTGGATTTCAAATGTTTAGTTCAATTTCCTATTTTATTTTTTTTAAAAAAATGTAATATTTTGAGCTATATACATTGTGGTATGTAGGGATATAAATTTAGGTTTCATATTCTTACATGTTAGGTTGTTTTAAACATTGGATTGGTTGATGTTCAAATTTCTCCAAATCCTAAAACTGAATACATGTTAACATTTTCACATTAATTTCTAATGCTTAGTTCAATTTCAGATTTAATATGTAATATTGCACTGTATGCATAGCTAAATGTATGGATAGTATGTTAGGGTTTCTTCTCTATCATGTTAGGATGTATTGGAAGCATTGAGTTAGTTGTGATGTTTCAAACCCCTAAAATTTGAAACTGCATTATGTTAATATTGCACTGGTTTAAATGTTAGCTTACTTTCAGATTTTGTATGTAAATGCTGAACTAAAACTGGAGTTAACCTTTCAATACTAAAGCTGTACCATGTACAAGGACACACACACCCTAACTTAGTATACACTGCCATACAAACCTAACTCTTCCTCTCTATGTCATGATTATATATCTATATAGATATATATAGAGCTTAGGCATACATGTTATAATGTATAGATATATAACTCAATCTCTAACTCTTTATATATATAGATATAGTTAGCTATGCATGTTATGAGTAAATAGGTTGTGCATTGTAGATTGTTTAACCAATATGCCATGAGTAGTGTAACTTGATAGCTATTGTTTTGAAACCCAAATCCTCCTATACTTTCATGTATATTTCACATACACACATGCCTACTATCTAACCATATGAACATGTCCACATACACCCATACACACACGAACCACATGACCTTTACATAATGCTAGCTTTTCCCTCTCTAACACACTCTCTATATATATACATATTGTGATTGGGTTTTCATGCAAGTGACTTTCATTCTTTAACTTTTGATTTTGATTTTTATGAACCCTTTATAGATAATTGGTAGTTACCTTTCTTTATTTTTATGATAAGTACCAGTTTTCACATAGGACGGTAGAATGTCTTACAGTTTTGATGATTTGTTATTCTGTGTCTTTTTCGGTTTAGCACCCTAGATTGCTTGTGTATTTTGATACCCTATGACCGTTTTGGTTTAGCATGACTAATATACCTAGATGAGACTTTCACTACCACCGTATGCCATGACCCTGTATGTCATCCTTTTAAATCGTATGATTGTTTAAGTTCTGAGACTTTGATTGTGGGGGGTTTGACCTAGAAGGAGTATGAACATTTTAATTTCGAGGACAAAATTTTTCTAAGGTGGGTAGACTTGTAACACCCAGTTTTCCAAAATGAGGGTAATTTTAAAATTTTGTAATTTTAATCATTTATTGATTTGACATTTAAATCATGATATGATTTTTGGTAATTTCTAAATCATTTTAAAACTATTTAAAATCATGACTTGTGATTTTGATGTTTTGCTAGTGAAATCCTAGAGACTGTTTGACCTAGAGCCTAACCATGTGATTAGGATGTTTTAATGTCATTTCTGGCCTAAAGATATTTTGCATTTGACCTCTTTGAATTATTTTGATATTTATTGCGTTGGTGATTGTTGATTTTGACCTTTGATAGGTGTGATTTTGTGATGGTTTTGTGTCCGTAGCGGACACGTATCAGTTTTTATTTACAAATGTTTGCTGTGCCTCAAAGTGATTTTTTTTATTGCTGATTTTTTTGAAAAGTATTTGAATGAGATTGTTTTCTGCATGTTTTTCCTGTGATTGCTTTATTTTAATTTCGAGGACGAAATTTTTTTAAGGTGGATAGATTTGTCACCCCCAGTTTTCAGAAACAGGGGTATTTTTTCATTTTACATTTTTGAATATTTTTAAAATTTATTTTATTATTTATGATATTATTTTGGGGTTGAAATTTAATTTATTATTTATGATATTTTTTTGGGGTTATTTGAGTCGGGTTTGAATTTCAACTCAATCAGACTTGAAACGGGGACCCGGAAGGTAGTTTGACTCTAGTGGGACCCACACACTAGTTAGGCATGGCCCACATGATATTAATTTTAGTCCACATGATATTAATTTTAGTTAGTAGTTAGACTAATTATTTATGGATAGGTTTAGTTTAATTAGAGACTTAAAACTAGACTAAATTGACCTCAACCTTTAACCCATTCCTAATTTAAATCAAATAGATTAGTGGGGGGCATTTTGGACATTCAAATAGGGGACACCTCACCCTTTTTGGGCAGCCACCTATGGGGGGATAAGGAGTGAGTCACTCCTTCATTCATTTGTTTTCATCCACTTTCTCTCTCTTGTTCTTCCCCAAATTAATTTAGAGATGAACCTCCATTGATTTCATCTCCAAATCAACCCTTTCTTCCACCAAATCTTCTTTATTTCTCCTCTACTCCATGGTTATAGGGTGCTAGCCAAGTTTGGGAGGATTCAGAGCTCGTTCGTGTCCTTTTAGAATCTCTACGTGTCGGTGTCGTGTCGGAAGGATTTTCTTTTGAATCTCTCTCCCGGAAGGTATAATCTCTCCTCTAATCCATCCCTACATGCATATAGAAATATTTTGAACCCATAGGAATGACCCCCATGGTTGTATCTCCATTTGTGTCCATTTCGTGTCCATTTGGAGGTCATAGGAGTGTCCTTTGTGTTGTGGTTGTGTCCATGTGGGAAAACCCCAAATTTGGACACATTATGTGTTGTTGTTATGTATGAATAAATTATTACATGTTTAATCTCATATTTTTGTATTGGAGATGTGTTCTATAGTGTCTCATATATATATATATATATATATTACTGTAGAGAGTGAGTTCTTGATATATTATGTTATATACTTGGGTTTCTTTTGTCTCAAACTACCTAAATTCGTCATAATATTTATCCACGTTTTTAGTAGCAATAGCAACTTAGAAATGTCATAACTTTTAGCTTAAAACTCCGATTTATCTCCCGTTTTTTTAAAAGAACAATATCGAAGTTATCTTTCCAAATATATATTTTAATAAGCCAAATTCGTTCTGAAACTTTCTGTAAAATTATTTGAGTGTCAGCTGTACGAAAGACGAACGCGTTTCGGTGTTTTTGCGATTTCGGGAGCTTCCGGACACAAAAATGCGATCCGTTTAAAGTTTTGGAAAGCTAACACAAAGATCTATAACATACTTTAATCCTAGAATTTAATGAATACTTAATTTGTACAGTATTGATTTTAAGTAGAAGATTACTATACGACATATGCATTTTGTGTGTCCTTGTATGTACAAATATGTATGTATGCATGTGTATATATATATATATATATATATGTGTGTGTGTGTGTGTGTGTGTGTGTGTGTGTGTGTGTTAAGAGAATGTAATATAATATAGAGTATGCATAAATGATATAATGTATGAAAGTATATAATGTATTCAAATATGTATGTATAGGTGCATGAATGAATGAATGCAATGCATGAATGAATGGATGAAATGCAAGCATGTGGGTAGTACAAGGTATTGAAACATGTATGCAAGTATCCATATGTAAGTAAGTAACGTAATCAAGTATGAATGTATGCTATATATGAATGCCAACATGATAGGAATGTATGATGCCATATTAGCAATTAGCACCATGTTCATATGTTAAAACCCCCTTCTACATGTTGACAGTAACCCCAAGCATGAATACACATAAAACCTACTTACTGTTATGAGTAAACCCTTTGATGTATAAATAAACCCTTTTGTTATGATTAACACCCACACACACACATGCTAAACCTATGCTTTACATGTTATTTCTTCTATGTGACACAATGAAACCTTGCTAAATATTATCCTTCTAACATAATACCCTCACACTTGAACACATTGTACTGCTATGTACACATTGCCATATCCACATTCATGTATCACTCACTCCTTGTCTTTATGCACCTTGCTTGTAATAAAAATATATATGAATATATATGTAATGTGTGTTTGATAACTTGTGTAGCTTTGTGATTTTGTGTGAGTGTTAGTCTAGGCTTAGTTAGGCCTAATGAGACTTGTTAGTCTAGGTTTAGACCTAGTACTGCCTAGTTAACCTAATTTGACTAGTACGGTTGACCAGAGTTGACCAAGAGTTGACTTTGACCTAGAATGACCTAGAATCATGTAGAATGCATAGTAGAGCTTTATTTTACCATTTTGGACTTGTTGTGACTTGTGCTATTCTAAATAGGAGCCAAACACCACTCCTCGGACAGTACATTTCCTTTGGACATTCAGATATGTCACGCCCCAGAACCAGAATACTGGAGAGCGGGGGCAGACACAGCCAGCTACGTATATTGAAATAGAATACATCTCAACTATACGGTCACGACTGTCTAGATATGAGGGTTTACTACAAGCCAGCAGTCTCTTAAGGTCAAGCCTATTGTCTCAATCTCAAGCAATTAACAGAGTTACAAGATATTAGAGCATCAAATATATATATATAAGGCGTCCCAAATATTACATATTGGATGATCATGAAGCTAGTCATACAAAATGATAGGACTAGCAAGAGTTCAGTCATACATGATCAACCCTAGGATTTGTTAATCATGTTTACAGCCCGTAGGCAGACAGTAAGTAAATGTGCATCGAGCTAACAGGTGCTCGTCGGCTAAACGCCTCAAAAGAATAATTTTACATATAAGTGGGTGAAACAAAAAGAAAAACCCACTCTTGGCCCGGGTTTCGTCTAGTGTTCACCATTGGGCTGGAAGCTGGGTAGATCCTCGGGAGCTGCTCCGAAATCTGGCCACACAAAACCAGCTGGGTCAAACCCCAGAAAGAGCAAGTGCCACAAAGGAGGCCACAAATAAGAACAAAAGCCAGCATATCAGAACATAAAGAATAAAAGAAGTACAAGTAGTAAAGTACACAGGGCGATAAACGACTAGGGACGTAGAACTATTCCGGGAGCCAGGTTACAATCCTTAAACCAAACAAGGACCGGGATTGTATCCCTTCGCCTGAATAGCTCACTGTCTCTACCCATTTATCGCTAGAGATAAGTAAAAACAATCATGATCAAGAGTTCCAGTTACAGGGGCTAGACAAGACTTAGACAGAGCTGGACACCATTCATTCACAATCGGCCAGGCAAGTACTACGGCTTACTACTTTAACTAACTAGGATTATCACAAGCCTAATTACTAACAAGATGCAAGTGAGAAACTCCAGTCCCAAGCCCTGCAGACCATCCAGTTATCCTTCCGCGGGTTGAGAGTTATAGTTGGGTACATCGCCCGGGAGACAAATGTACCCTTAGGTGACTTAGAGGGTGCAACACATGACAGTGTGCTGGAAATGTGCTCTACTCGTCGGCAAGCTACAAGTCCATTAAAGCGCCCAGATAACGAGATTGCCTGTGACTGGGAATTCTCCATGTTCTAGTTTGATCTAATAATTAGCCTAATCCAATTTAGCGCGAGTCCCTGGCCGTGGTACCCAGGAAGTCACGTCCTAGACATGATGCAAGACAAGACAAGTGGATTGTGCAAACAAGCAAGCAGGAACACCCACGGTGTCAAGGCAAGTCAAGTCAAGTTATCAAGTCAAGTCAAGTCAAGAGTGCGCCGCCACGGGCCACTATCAAGTTATCAAGGTAAATCATGTCAGGGTACTTGTCAGGGGTGCGCCACAACGGGCCACTATCAAGTCAGGTTGGTCGTGTCAGGAGTGCACCACTACGGGTCACTGTCAATTTATGCTAGTTCCTTGTCATACCAGGCCATATACAATAGTCATTCCAAACATGATAAGTAAAATCAAGTTCATGCCAAAAAGACGTAAGGATATAAAATGGGCGTAAAATACCTAATAAAATACTAATATAAAATAGGACTATAGAAGAGCCAAGATCAAGAAATAACAAATTCATCATAGACAAGTAGGTTGCGCAGGGTATGCACTGCGCAGGGTGCCAAGTGCGCAGGATGAGCTGCGCAGGGTACCAACTGCGCAGGGTGCCAAGTGCGCAGGGTAAGTTGCGCGACAGATGGATTGCGCAGGAAATGGGTTGCGCAGGAAATGGGTTGCGCAGAAAATGGGTTGCGCAGAGATGGATTGCGCAATGGTCGAATTGCGCAGGGGTTACTTTGCGCATGGCTGGCTTGCGCATAGCTAGCTTGCGCCAGCGCAATCCAGCGCAGCGCAAAGCACTGGCCAAGTGATTGCGCAATCGGCCATGCGCTAAAGAGCACAGGCTGGGGGTGCGCAATCGGCCATGCGCTAAAAAGCGCAAGGCAGGGGGCTGTTCTTCCTGGCCGAGAGCAAGTCCAAGAATACCAAGAACTTCAATTCTTCATATTTTTGTCAAATCAAAACGAAATCTAGATTTTCAAAGTTCTAACTTGAGTAAAATTGAATTCTCTTCCACATGGAAGCATCAAAACAAGCAAAAATCAAAGTTTAATAGATCAAAACCAAAGATTTTCGAAAATAATCAAAACTTAGATCTAGAACAATGGAGACTCCAAATCACAAAATTCCAAGTTCTAATGTTGATCTACATGTCCTAATCTATCAAATGGACAAATAAAATTGGGTGCTTATTTGTTGGCAAGGTGCACTTGCCTATTGGTTGGGGAGTTGTGTGGAAGAAGGAAGAAGAAGAAGTTTGCAAGAAATAAATGAGAGAATAATGAGGAGAGAGAAAGTAGGTAGAGTTATAAAGTGGAGGAGTTGTGGTGTGTTGAGGGTAGAGTGTAGGTTAAAGTGTGCCAATCATATTAAACCAAACATACTCAAACCAAACCAATTCCATAAAATAAAACCAAGCCATGGTTCAAACCCATTTACGAGAAACCAACATCCGCAAGTCGAAAAAATAAAATACGTGTCAAAATCAAATTACGAGTACAAATACGAAATACAGGAAATGGGGGTGACAACTCTACCCACCTTCAAAGAATTCCGTCCTCGGAATTTAATCAAGGAGCTAGAGATTGCCACGACAAGCTATACTAAGCATAGACAAGCTACACTAAGCAGTTCAATCATACAATCAAACAATACAAGCAAGGAAGGGAAAGCGTAAGGCATAAGGAAGATATTATATCTTACGAGTCAAACAGGTAGGAATATCGCGATCGGATGTCGTCCTCACGCTCCCACGTTGACTCACCTAGAGAGTGATGACCCCAAGCAACACGGACTAAGTTAATAGTCTTGTTCTTGAGCGTCTTTTCTCTCCGGTCCAATATAGACACGGGCCTCTCCTCATACGAAAGGTTGGTACCAACAACCAATTCTGAATGATCTAGGATATGGCTCGGGTCCGGGATGTACCGTCTTAATTGGGACACATGGAATACATCATGTACCTCACTTAGCGACGGCGGAAGAGCGAGACGATAGGACACATCGCCTACTCGCTCCAGAATATCGAACGGCCCTATATACCTAGGACTAAGCTTTCCCCGTACGCCAAAACGAATGACGCCGCGGGTAGGCGAGATCTTAAGGAATACATGGTCGCCAACGGCAAATTCTAAGGGACGCCGATGAGCATCGGCCCAATGGCGCTGGCGATCCTGAGCAACTCGGAGGTGATCTCTGACTCTCCTGACCACTTCAACCGTCTGAGAAATCAGTTCTGGACCGAGCATCTGCCTCTCTCCGACATCGTCCCATGCTAACGGGGATCTGCACTTCCTGCCATACAGAGCCTCGAAGGGTGCCATCTGGATACTGGCCTGGAAACTATTATTGTACGAGAATTCTACCAGGTGCAGGTGATCCTCCCACGAACCACCAAAGTCAAGGGTACATGATCGCAACATATCTTCGAGAGTTTGTATAGTGCGCTCTGACTGCCCATCTGTCTGCGGATGATACGCTGAGCTGAACTTGAGACGAGTCCCCAAACATTGATGAAGACTGCGCCAGAAGTATGATGTGAATCTCGTATCCCTGTCCGATACTATGCTGACTGGCACTCCGTGAAGTCGGACGATCTGCCTGAGATACATCTCTGCTAGCTGTGCCATCGACTGTCCAACTCTAAATGGAAGAAAGTGTGCCACCTTGGTAAGCCTGTCCACAATGACCCAAATAGCATCTCTGCCTGCCGGAGATCTGGGTAACCCAGTCACGAAATCCATGGTAATGTGTTCCCATTTCCATTCTGGGATCGATAAAGGTTGAAGAAGTCCAGCTGGCCTCTGATGTTCAGCCTTGACTTGTTGGCAAACCAAACATCGAGAGACATACCGGGCTATCTCCCTCTTCATACCATTCCACCAAAAGTGTTGACGAATATCTCTGTACATCTTCGTGCTGCCTGGGTGAATGGAGTACTGCGAACTGTGAGCCTCTGCCATGACTTCCTGTCTGATATCTCTACTGGGTACACAAAGATGCGTGCCGTGTCGAAGTGTACCATCCTCATGAATACATAACTCTGGCCTTCTCCCTGCCTCGCACTCTGCTCTGAGACGCTGAATCTTAGAATCTGTTAACTGTGCTGTCCGGATCCTCTCAACTATGGTGGACTGAATCTGTAGGCTGGCCATCAAGGCCATATTGGAAGGAAGAATCACTTCAATTCCCATCTTCTGAAGATCTGCCAATAGCTCTAGTTGTGCCGTCAGGAAATAAACTCCGGCTCTCCGGCTCAACGCATCTGCTACAACGTTGGCCTTCCCTGGATGATACTGCAAATCCACATCGTAGTCCACCAGTAGCTCGAGCCATCTTCTCTGCCGCATATTAAGATCCTTCTGGGTAAAAACATACTTCAGACTCTTATGATCAGTAAATATCTCCACTCTGTCTTCGTACAAGTAGTGCCTCCACAACTTAAGTGCAAACACTACTGCTGCTAGCTCCAAGTCGTAGGTCGGGTAATTCTTCTCATGATCACGGAGTTGACGTGATGCATAAGCAATTACCTTCCCATGCTGCATCAAAACACATCCCAATCCTCTGCCTGAAGCGTCGCAATAAACTGTGAATCCTCCGGTCCCATCTGGAAGGGTGAAAATGGGAGCCGTTATCAAACCTCGCTTCAACTTCTCAAATGATTCCTGACATTCTACCGTCCAAACGAACGACACATCCTTGCGGGTCAACTGGGTCATCGGCGCTGAAATCCTCGCAAAATCAGAGACGAACCGCCGGTAGTAGCCGGCCAATCCAAGAAAGCTGCGAACTTCTGCTACTGAGCTGGGTACTGGCCATGCCTCGATAGCTACAATCTTCTGGGGATCCACTTCCACTCCTCCTCTGGTAATAATGTGACCCAAGTACGAAATGCGATCGAGCCAGAACTCGCATTTACTGAACTTGGCGTACAACTGGTGCTCTCTGAGAATCTGGAGGACAACTCTGAGATGCTGCTCGTGCTCTGCTTCACTCTTGCTGTAGACCAGGATGTCATCAAGGAATACTATCACAAACTGATCCAAGTAAGGCATGAAAATACGGTTCATGAGGTCCATGAACACCGCCGGCGCATTGGTCGCTCCAAAGGGCATAACTAGAAACTCCCAATGCCCGTACCTAGATCTGAACGCCGTCTTCGGGATGTCCTGCTCTCTGACTCTGATCTGGTGGTATCCTGACCGTAAGTCTATCTTCGAGAAAACTGAAGCCCCCTTGAGTTGATCAAACAAGTCATCTATCCTCGGGAGAGGGTATCTGTTCTTGATTGTCACTGAGTTCAAGGTACGATAATCAACACATAGCCTAGACGTACCATCCTTCTTTTTCACAAGAAGCATCGGGGCTCCCCAAGGCGATCCACTAGCACGAATGAATCCCTTGGTTCTAAGTTCTTCAATCATCTTGTACAAAATCTCCAACTCTGAAGGCGCCATTCTGTAGACTCGCTCTGATACTGGTGCTCTCCCGGGAATCAAGTCGATGGTGAACTCGATCTCCCGCTCTGGTGGCATCCCTGGAAGTTCCTCTGGAAAGACATCTGGAAACTCTTCAACTATCCGGGGCAACTGCACTGCTGCTACTGCCATCTGCAATACTGGGGAAGAAGGCTCCACGGCGCCTCTGGAAAATGAAAACTCTGGCCCTCCGGGAATACTAAAGACAACTCTGCCAACATGGCAGTCTATCCTAGCATAATGGTTCCTCAACCAATCCATGCCTAGGACTACATCATAGTCTGCCATAGGGAACTCTATGAGCCTAGCGGGGAACTCTCTACCGCTAACTACGATCCGACACGAGGAAAACACTCGATCTACCCCCACAAGACCATTACCAGTAAGTATATTGAGCCTCACTGATAATGACTCGGGCTCCAATCCTATCCGTGTCGCGAATCGTGCAGACATGAATGAATGCGATGCACCAGAATCAAATAATACAGATGCTGGAAAGGTGTTGACGAGAATAGTACCTGCCACTACCTCACCTGGTACAACTTCTTCTTCCATGGTCATCATCATAGCCTGACCTCTAGCTGCGGGTCCTCTCTGCTGGAAACCCCTCTGTCGGTTCTGTGCTGGAGCCTGGGTGATCTGCTGCTGGTTCTGCTGCTGGTTATGCTGCTGAAAGGCCTGGGCCTGAGGCAACAATGGCATCGGGTACTGCTGCTGCTGCTGAACTGGAGCTGGGGCTGGTCCTCTCACCGAAGAACTAGAAAGATTGGATGATGATGGACCTCCCCTATTCGGGCAGGTCCCTATCTTGTGGTCTGCTCCTCCACAAGCCAGGCACAATCCATGTGCCCTACGACACTCTGCCATTACATGGCACGGCTTCCCGCAATGAGAACATCCCACCGCGGAAGATTGCTTCTGTTTCTGCTGCTACGGGTACGACGGGGTCGAATGCTGAACCGACGTCACTGAGGCCGCCCGCCTCGGAGTTCCAATGGTTATACCCCTAGCTGCCGGGGCTGGAGCTGAAGATTGGTGCATCTGGTTGTGGGACCGCTTCCTGCCTCCGGTCCTGTCCACAATTTTCCGGGAGGTATACTCATGCCTCCTCGCTGCCTTCAATACTGCATCGAACGTCTGGTGCTCGAACTGCTCGACAGCCAATAATATCTCTAAATGTAGCCCCTGCTGGAACCGCTGGGCCCTATCGAATTTGGTTGCCACCAAGGTGGGGGCGAACCTACTCAGCCTGGAAAACTCGGTCGCATAGCCATCGACCGTCCTGCCTCCTTGCTTCAAGTTGGTGAATCTGGTCTGCAGGTCGTACCGTGCTACCGCATCGAAGTATTTTGTCTGGAACCTCTCTCTGAACGTCGCCCAAGTGACTGGTGCCGCTAATCCCATGGCCTGAGCTGCCCACCAATCGCGAGCCAAGTCTAACAACTGTAGGCGTACCACCGCCACCTTCTCATTCTCAGGTGTCCTAGCTGCTTCTAGAACCACCTCGGTATCCTGAAGCCAAGCGTCCGCGGCAATCGCATCTTCACTGCCGTCAAAGAAGGGAGGGTTCAAGCGCTTGAAACTGTTGGCCGCCTGATTCCCTTGGGGACCTCCTCGGTTTAGTGCATCATGAACTTTCTGGTGCAAGGCGTCGTCTCGACGATCTTGGGATGCAAGCAGTTCTCTGATAAGCCCTACCAAAGGTCCCTCATCCTGTCTAGCTGGTTGAATGGGCGGGGCTGCCTGAACTGGAGGTTCTGAGCCTCCGGGAAGCATAACTCGGGAGGCTACTCCAGAGTGCTGAGCTTGATCTTCCTGGCGCTGGGGTGCTTGTCGAGCTTCCTCTGGCTGGTTGGCAGGTCCGGGAGTAATGCCGCTGAAGAAGATGACATAGGGAACAATAAGGAAAGGACCAAGACAGATCAATGATACAAGCAATGTGATCAGGTCGAGATTCTCAGAGATTTGAAGATACGAGCAGAGATCAAGGACGAAATATTGATTGAGACATCTATTCGGTAAACCCTCACATTTCTTGAATGCCAAGACCTGCATGGGCCACCACTTAAACCGTGTCACGCCCCAGAACCAGAATACTGGAGAGCGGGGGCAGACACAACCAGCTACGTATATTGAAATAGAATACATCTCAACTATACGGTCACGGCTGTCTAGATATGAGGGTTTACTACAAGCCAGCAGTCTCTTAAGGTCAAGCCTATTGTCTCAATCTCAAGCAATTAACAGAGTTACAAGATATTAGAGCATCAAATATATATATATAAGGCGTCCCAAATATTACATATTGGATGATCATGAAGCTAGTCATACAAAATGATAGGACTAGCAAGAGTTCAGTCATACATGATCAATCCTAGGATTTGTTAATCATGTTTACAGCCCGTAGGCAGACAGTAAGTAAATGTGCATCGAGCTAACAGGTGCTCGTCGGCTAAACGCCTCAAAAGAATAATTTTACATATAAGTGGGTGAAACAAAAAGGAAAACCCACTCTTGGCCCGGGTTTCGTCTAGTGTTCACCATTGGGCTGGAAGCTGGGTAGATCCTCGGGAGCTGCTCCGAAATCTGGCCACACAAAACCAGCTGGGTCAAACCCCAGAAAGAGCAAGTGCCACAAAGGAGGCCACAAATAAGAACAAAAGCCAGCATATCAGAACATAAAGAATAAAAGAAGTACAAGTAGTAAAGTACACAGGGCGATAAACGACTAGGGACGTGGAACCATTCCGGGAGCCAGGTTACAATCCTTAAACCAAACAAGGACCGGGATTGTATCCCTTCGCCTGAATAGCTCACTGTCTCTACCCATTTATCGCTAGAGATAAGTAAAAACAATCATGATCAAGAGTTCCAGGTACAGGGGCTAGACAAGACTTAGACAGAGCTGGACACCATTCATTCACAATCGGCCAGGCAAGTACTACGGCTTACTACTTTAACTAACTAGGATTATCACAAGCCTAATTACTAACAAGATGCAAGTGAGAAACTCCAGTCCCAAGCCCTGCAGACCATCCAGTTATCCTTCCGCGGGTTGAGAGTTATAGTTGGGTACATCGCCCGGGAGACAAATGTACCCTTAGGTGACTTAGAGGGTGCAACACATGACAGTGTGCTGGAAATGTGCTCTACTCGTCGGCAAGCTACAAGTCCATTAAAGCGCCCAGATAACAAGATTGCCTGTGACTGGGAATTCTCCATGTTCTAGTTTGATCTAATAATTAGCCTAATCCAATTTAGAGCGAGTCCCTGGCCGTGGTACCCAGGAAGTCACGTCCTAGACATGATGCAAGACAAGACAAGTGGATTGCGCAAATAAGTAAGCAGGAACACCCACGGTGTCAAGGCAAGTCAAGTCAAGTTATCAAGTCAAGTCAAGTCAAGAGTGCGTCGCCACGGGCCACTTTCAAGTTATCAAGGTAAATCATGTCAGGGTACTTGTCAGGGGTGCGCCACGACGGGCTACTATCAAGTCAGGTTGGTCGTGTCAGGAGTGCACCACTACGGGTCACTGTCAATTTATGCTAGTTCCTTGTCATACCAGGCCATATACAATAGTCATTCCAAACATGATAAGTAAAATCAAGTTCATGCCAAAAAGGTGTAAGGATATAAAATGGGCGTAAAATACCTAATAAAATACTAATATAAAATAGGACTATAGAAGAGCCAAGATCAAGAAATAACAAATTTATCATAGACAAGTAGGTTGCGCAGGGTATGCACTGCGCAGGGTGCCAAGTGCGCAGGGTGAGCTGCGCAGGGTACCAACTGCGCAGGGTGCCAGGTGCGCAGGGTAAGTTGCACGACAGATGGATTGCGCAGGAAATGGGTTGCGCAGGAAATGGGTTGCGCAGAAAATGGGTTACGCAGAGATGGATTGCGCAATGGTCGAATTGCGCAGGGGTTACTTTGCGCATGGCTGGCTTGCGCATGGCTAGCTTGCGCCAGCGCAATCCAGCGCAGCGCAAAGCACTGGCCAAGTGATTGCGCAATCGGCCATGCGCTAAAGAGCACAGGCTGGGGGTGCGCAATCGGCCATGCGCTAAAAAGCGCAAGGCAGGGGGCTGTTCTTCCTGGCCGAGAGCAAGTCCAAGAACACCAAGAACTTCAATTCTTCATATTTTTGTCAAATCAAAACCAAATCTAGATTTTCAAAGTTCTAACTTGAGTAAAATTGAATTCTCTTCCACATGGAAGCATCAAAACAAGCAAAAATCAAAGTTTAATAGATCAAAACCAAGAATTTTTGAAAATAATCAAAACTTAGATCTAGAACAATGGAGACTCCAAATCACAAAATTCCAAGTTCTAATGTTGATCTACATGTCCTAATCTATCAAATGGACAAATAAAATTGGGTGCTTATTTGTTGGCAAGGTGCACTTGCCTATTGGTTGGGGAGTTGTGTGGAAGAAGGAAGAAGAAGAAGTTTGCAAGAAATAAATAAGAGAATAATGAGGAGAGAGAAAGTAGGTGGAGTTATAAAGTGGGGGAGTTGTGGTGTGTTGAGGATAGAGTGTAGGTTAAAGTGTGCCAATCATATTAAACCAAACATAATCAAACCAAACCAATTCCATAAAATAAAACCAAGCCATGGTTCAAACCCATTTACGAGAAACCAACATCCGCAAGTCGAGAAAATAAAATACGTGTCAAAATCAAATTACGAGTACAAATACGAAATACAGGAAATGGGGGTGACAAGATAGCAGGCGAGTACATTCTCTGATCATTTCATATCCTACTTAGAATTATTTTCCTGCTTTAAATTACTTTACTTGATACTGTCACGTTGGTCACACGGATTGGAACTATATGGATCCTTTCTTGAGATGTTATCCTCAGGGAGCATCGGGTACTTCATGTTCTGTGCGTTTCACTTACATGGCGTATCATTATGCTTCATTGGTTCATTGATCACTTTTGACATGTACTCTCATGACCACAGAGTCTTCCTTGAATCCTTATCTCATATATTGGGTCTTCTAGAATCTCCTAGAATCCCCATTTATGGGACATCCATGTATCACCCTTCGGGGGCCTTTGCATGGAATCATAACATAACCTGGTTGGATCCTTGTGTATTGATTAGGGGTACGGTGGAGTAGAAGTAGACATGTGAATATTATCCAAGTAGTATAGCATCAGAATCTTTCCATAGTGTAGTATCAGAATCTCCTATGCCATTTACATGTCTATATTGTACTCTGACTCACTAGCCACTGTTAGTCTCTATTTATAGTAGATATTTTTATTACAGTTCTCTCTCTGTTTACATACTGCATTTCCTTCAGTATCTGTATCTTACATTACTGCATGATTATATTTTCTAACCTGCTATGAACTGTTGAGATGTATTGTGCTCGCTCCTGCCCTGACTGGACCTGTTGATAAATTTTACAGATAGCCTAGAGGTTGCCTGCTAGCCTAGAGGAGACACAGTAGAGGTTGTATAGATAGCTAGGGTTTTGCTCATAGTTTATTTTCAGTTGTCTTGAGTTGTATTTATGGATTACTGTATTTGAGCTTTGAGATGTATTTCTAGATTTGTGTATCTTAGACACTTAGACTTCTATCTGCGGTATCTCTTTTGGATTTCATGTTTTATCTATCTTTATCATGCTCTACCTTAGATGTGATTGAGACTGTATCTGCTATGTTACCTCCATTCGGAGAGTATATACTGTACAGGTACCTTTATTTTGTTAGATATTTGACCTAGGACAGCGTTCTACCACCGACATTGCGGCATAGACTGGGCGTTGTTACGTTCTCGTACCCTCACAGTGGGTGCGGGTCGTGACAATCCTTTCCTTTACCTTTTTGTTGAAAGCTCTGGAAAGGCGTGCTTGGTATAGCTCAATACGCTGTTGAGCTAATAGGCATTTTTCATCTAGCGCTTCGAGCTCTTGGAGTCGCAGACAGTAGCCCTCTTCAGTAGTCAGCTCGCTGGTTAGGGCTACCATAAGGGAAGGAATCTGGATTTCTTGGGGAAGAACTGCTTCGTTCCCATAAACCAGAGAGAATAGCGTACTGCCTGTTGGAGTTCGGACCGATGTGCGACAGGCCTATAGACATTCACCGAGCTTCTCGTTCCAATCGCGCTTGTTTGAAGACACGAACTTCTTGAGAAGTTTTACGATGGTTTTGTTGAAGACTTCTGCTAGCCCGTTAGCTGCTGGATTATAGGCAGTAGAGGCTACGTTCTGGATTTGATTCTTGTCGCAGAACCGATAGAATGCATGGATTGTAAAATGTTGACCATTGTCGTTGATGATCCTGCGAGGTAGGCCGAAGTGGTAGATGACGTGATATTTGATAAAACTGATCACGTTTGACGTCTTCACTTCGGTGAGCGGTATAGCTTCCGCCCATTTGTAGAAGTAATCTGTTATAGCTAGGATGAACCAATGTCCTTTGGAGGATGGCGGGCTGATTGGTCCTATGACGTCTATGCCCCAGGCTTCAAATGGCCAGGATGCTGTCGTCGGGTATAGAAACTCCGAAGGTTGATGAATGAAATCAGCGTAGAACTGGCAAGCTCTACACTTCTTTGCATATTCAACAGCATCCGCTATCATTGAGGCGGTCTTGCAATTTGGGGCCTGGTTGATGTGTACCACAAACTCTATCGTGAGCCTCCCGGAGTGCATGCTTGGCTTCTGTGTCTGATAAGCATCGTAACAGTAGCCCGTCATAAGAGCGTCGGTATAGCATCTTGGTAGCTATGTTGTAGTAAAATCTGAGGGATCACCTTTGGATGGATACTGCCTCCTTCGGGTCCTCGGGGAGGATTCCATAGACAGCGTAGTCTATAAAGGGAAATCTCCAGTCTCTAGCGTCGACATTTGTTTTCGTTGTGTAACTGTGATGAATATGCAAGGCATCTTTCACACAGAATAGTTCTCGACCAGACACTATGATCGACTGCTGAGTATTGGTAGGAACGGTCAAGGAAGCAGTGAGACCAGCTAGAGCATCTGCTTCTATATTCTGTAGTCGAGGCACGTGCTCGATGAAGAATCCTGCGAAAGTAGACGCCAGCTCGATTGTTGCTTTATGGTAGGGGATGAGATCTTCGTGGCAAACTTCATAATCCCCTCGGACCTGACTAACTATTAGCTTGGAATCGCCGTTAGCCTCTAGATAGTCAACTCCCAGTTGCTTTGCCAGTTGTAGGCCGATTAATAGGGTATTATATTCGGCCACGTTGTTGGTGCATGGTTCCATGAGAGAATATGTATGGTGTATAACCAGATGATCAGGTGACACGAGCGCGATACCTATTCCAGCCACAATATTCCCTTTGGGTCCTGTTCTTGATGCGTCGTCGAAGAACATTCGCCAAATGAGGATTTCTTCAGTTGCAGCATTAGTGTCACTTTCCGTTCCCAGAATACGTATTTTAAATACGTGTATTGCTTGAATGCATTTATTTAAATTTTATCATGTATTGTTCTGTATTTAAATCCTCTTAATTTTACGCTAATTATTTTTCTGTATTTTACTTTCTGCTTTTTTACTTTGCTTTTGGGTTCGACCTGAGTTGGTATATTTTTTGTTCTTGGGTGGTTCAACAATTCCCTACCTACCCCCTCTTCATTTAAATCCCCAAACCCTTTTCTTTCTCTTCATTACTTCTTCTTCTCATTAACTCTTCTTCTTCATCCTCCATAACTCTCCCCACCTACCCAGCCGCATAGGCAAGTGCCAACTTGCTTCATGATGGAACCCCAGTATTATTGTTCCATCATCTTCTTTACTTGATCTTAAGTCTCTTTACTACTTAGCATTTTCAATTTCTATGGCTCATTTTGTGTAGATCTAAGTTTGTTGTATTTTTGGATTTATTGGGTTTTGATCTAGCTAACCTTATTATTTTCAAGTTTTGACGGTTCCATGTTGTAGAGGATTTTGTCCTACCCTATTTTGACCTATGGAAGTCCAGATTTGGGCTTGGAATGAAGGATTTAGAGAGCTTGGAAGCAATGGCTTCCCTGGTTCTGTTCTTAAAATTGGAGAAGAAGAACAGTGCTGAGCCGCATGGCTTGCACGGCCCAGCCGTATATACTTCTTAGCCGCATGGCAGTACTTGACTGCATAGAATTTTATACGGCAAGTCTTCCAGCCGTATGAGACTTTTCCCCCGAGCCGCATAGTGCGTGGTAAGCCTAGCCGCATAGACCTCGATGACTTCTCAGCCGCATGGCATCCTGAGCCGCATAAGGATCAGCTTTCTGGCCGCATAAGCCTTAACAGGTCCCAGCCTCAAGAGACTTTCCACCCGAGCTGCATAGGGCCCAGATCCCCCTATCCGCATAGACTCGATTTCTTGAACCGCATAGACTGGATTTTCTGGCCGCATGAGATCCGATTGCTCAGCCGCATGAGACTCGTTTCAATTCCAGACGCATAAACTTATTATTTCTCAGCCGCATATAGGCTTATCATTTTCGGCCGCATGTGAATTGTCATTGAGCCACATAGGCTTGTCTTTTCGAGCCGCATGTGATTTGTTATTTCCTAGCCGCATGGTCGAGCTCGAAATCCCAGCCTCATGAGTTCGAGACCCGAGCCGCATAGGGTCCATATCTCCAGCCGCATAGACTTGTTATTTCTTAGTCGCATATGCATGTTACCCCAGCCGTATGGACTGAGTTTTCTTAGCCGCATATGCATGTTTTACTCAGCCGCATGAACTCTAGCCCATAATGCCTTTTTGGCTGATTCTTGTCCCGAATTGGCATTGATTGACATTGATTGTGACCTTGACTAATAATTGATCATACGTTCCTAGTTGGAACTAAGACACTACTAAAATAACCCAGATTAGCGACGTCAGGAGACGTCGCTAAATACAGGAAATACGTCGCTAACAATGATTTGCGATGTATTTAGCGACGAAAAACCTACGTCGCTTATAGGCAAGTCGCAGATGGCAATTTAGTCGCCAAACGTCGCTATTTGCGACGCGTAGTTAATTGTCGCTAGACGTCGCAAAATGAGCGACAGATAGCGACGTATAAGTACGTCGCCAACATTGCGACGTAAAGCGACCACTAGCGACGCTTCAAAAGTTTATAAATGATGATGAGGCATGGCATCCACGTGGCCACGTGGGCAACGTAGCGACGTATATTAGCGACATCGAGCGACGTAACGTCGCTAGTTAGCGACGTATAGCGACGTCTGTGTGACGTCGCAGTACGTCGCAGAACGTCGCTATCCGTTGCTAATATAAAAAAAAAAATTTTAAAATATAATTGATATTTTTGTTATGCTGTGTGTCTGTGTTTACAGTGTGTGTGAAGTGCAGTGTTCGAACCATCGACAGTTTCGCTTACTGTTGTATGTTTTATCTTTGATAGAAAGAGCAACAGTTCAGGGTGCACTTCTCAGAGCTTCCTCTTCACGTCCTTCACCTTCTCGGGAACCTTTACGACGTCCGAGAAAGTGAAGGACGTGAAAATGAAGCTCTCAGAAGTGCACCCTGAACTGTTGCTATTTCTATCCAAGATAAAACATACAACAGTAATCAAAACTGTCGATGGTTCCGAACACTGTATTTTATATTCACTGTAAACACAGACACACATCATAACAAAAATACACAATATATTTTTTTAAAATTTCGGCATCATCTCCTTTGTATATCAGATCATCGCTTATAACCCAACGTAGGTATATTTGTCATCCCGTCGCAGATATCACAAAGTAAATATCACAATAAAAATAGGAGGCAGTACAAAGTAAATATCACAGACACACATCCTCACAAACATCCAATAGAGTCAAATAAAAATAAAAGATGATAAAAAGTCTCCCACCAAGTGTATAAACAACAGTGTATGAATAAACAATTTGCCCATAGGGCCAATACATACAAGTCATAAAAAAACCAATAAAATTACTGCGGACCCCTGCCGTACAACTGGAATAGAATGTAGTCATACTACTCCTGGGTGAGCTGTACCGTAGGGACAGTAGGAGGCAGTACAATGTCTGGAGTCGGCGCCGGAGGCAGTGCAGTATCTAGAGTCGGTGCCGTCGATAGACCCGGAGGACCTACCTGCTCCAGCTCTCGCAGTCGCTCACCATGCGCAGCAAGGGTACTCACCACCTTCTCAGTATACTGAGCGAGTAAGAGAGAAAGGCTCCTCTGCGATCCGTCCAGCTCGACCTGTCTACGCTCCGTGCGCTGCGTAGACTCGATGAGCGTCTGCAAGTTGGCAGCTGCAGCCTGATGCAGACTCATCAGCTCCTGTATACTGCGCTCGACCGTATCAAATCGTCCGGTGACGATCGGAGGGTCGGATCGTCGCTCGACCGCATCAGAAATCTGCTGCTGCAACTCGCGACGCAGCTCCTCGATCTGACGACGAACATCCTCAGCTCGTGACGACGCCTGCGTAGCCGGAGACTGCGCACTGACAGAGGGGGCCCGGGATGACTCCAAAGCCAAATACGTGCCGTAGGATCCCGTACCGTAGTACGTACCCTTCTGAAGACCGCCAACGGCGGTCATCCAGAGCTCGTCCGGCGATGGCTCTACAGGCGGCTGGGAGGAAGTACCAGCCCCTCCCTCTGCTTGCGCACTAGCAGCAGCAGCAGCATCAGCCGCCTCCTTCTGTAGCCGAACAAACTCGGCCTAGAACATGTTTGCTAACGTGTAAGTGTTTACTAAAGTCTATATTGATATCTATTTTCCTGTTTTCTAAATTATAGTCAGTTAATATTAGTTGAATAGAACGTACATATGCCTGCGTCGCCCTCTCGTCAATGAAGTCCCCAGCCCTCCGATGGGTGACCAGGAAGACGGTCACCATGTTCGGGTCCTCACCCTTCTTTACCTGTTAAAATATATTATCTATTATTAGTATTAAACATTATATCGAACTATATATAAATTAATGTCCGTCATAGGAAACGTACCAGACGACGAAAATGCTCCGTCATCGGAATGGAGCCACCACACCACTTACCGGCGCTCGACCGCGCCACCTTGGCCTTCTCAGACCGCTCCTGGTACTGGCGCTCGCTGAATCTAGCCTTCATCGCAGTCCACTGCTCTGGCGTAATCCAACCCTGGATCGGACGTCCGGCGCGATCACGACGCTTCTGGTCGTCGATCGCATCACGGATGAGCTTGGCTATGACGACAGGAAATTGGCCCTCGATCCTCGCCGCCCGGTGTGGTGGATAGAAATAGGTCCTCTACAAGAAGTAAAATACAAAAGTTCTATAATATACACAAATGATTATTAAAATTTAAAAATAAACAAATTTTTTACCTTGAAGTGGGTGAACCAAAAGGCCTTCCTATCTGCGGGAGCATCTGAGTAGTTGAGCCAAGGCCCACCATAGTTCTGCCTCACAAATGTCCCCAGCTGTCTCTGTACTGCAGAAGGCCGATATCTATACGATAATAATTTTTCATGAATATATATGTACATATAATCATTTGAGAAATATATAATAATTAATTAACTTACTTCATAGGCCCGTCCGTCCAAATCTCCATACGCGTCTCGCCCGGGGGAGCGCATGGAGGGTCGCTCTCACCTTCTGCCTGGGCAGGATCAGTCTGATCGTCGTCCTCCATATGATCGGCGTGGGCTCCCTCCATAGAGCCGTCGACAGTAGGAATGCTGGACGGGGGATCAGGGATGCTGGACGCGGGATCAGGAAGGCTGGACGACGAGGGAGGAGTCACCAACCTGCTAGAACTGCCCTGTCCCGGTAATGGACCGGGAACAGGAAGGCTGGACGACGAGGGAGGAGTCGCCAACCTGCTAGAACTAGCCTGTCCCGGTAATGGACCGGGAACAGCATGGTACACTGGCGTACTCGGAGATGAGGATGAGGGTACGGAACTGCCTTCTCCATCCCCAGCCCGAGGCTGACGGGACTGCCTAATATATAATCCTCCGCGTCGTCCAGATGGTCTAGTCATACCTGACAATAAAACATATGACAATAAAACAAAAAAACATATTTATATGATAGACATCACAGATTTTTGAAAAATATCATAGTCAAAAAGTGTCACTGAAGTGTCAATAAAAGTGTCAATAGAGTGTCACTGAAGTGTCACAGATTTATATGATAGAAGTGTCACTAAAGTGTCAAATATGATGATAAAACAAACGTACAGATTTAATCCTCTTCTGAAAATTCATCTAGTTCGTTTAGCTCATCTACTTCTTCTTCTTCTTCTTCTTCTTCTTCTTCCTCCTCTACATCTTCACTTTCATCTGTATCTTCCTCTTCAGATAATTCTACTTCTTCTACACAATTAGATGTGTAATAGGGAACTTCCGTCGTGTCCACTTCTATAATATTTGTTACAAGAGGTAGTTCATCCTGTTGATAAGCTATATCGTCAACCTCAAAGGTATTTCTAGCTTTGGTCTTACATACTGCCCACCAGTCCGACCTTGTTGTTCCCCGTTTAGGATAACTTGTGAAGTACACGAGCTGAGCCTGACTTGATAGGACAAATGGTTCATAGGCTTGATATCGACGCCGATAGTTTATATCAACAAGACCGTGCTTGTCTACTTTCCAACCTTGACCTTCAATCGGATCGAACCAATCACACCTGAATAACACAATCTTAGCAGGCTCTATTCCATAACTATATGTCAGCTCCACGATCTCCCGTAACACGCCATAGAAATCGTTGCCCGCATCAACATCTTTGTAGTTCGAAGATCTGATACACAAATAGCTGTTTTTGGTGGAAGCGAGATCCACAAAGTTGTCTCTGATCGGACAAGTTGTTGACTTGAACCTAAACCCATTAACACAGTAGCTTGGCCATATTTTTGCAGCATAAATTGGTCCCTTGGCTAGCGTTCTAATAGACTCATTCTCAAGTCTTGCGTATGGACGATCGACCTAAATACCACGAAAGAAGCAAGTAAGCTCATTCTCAATCAAGTGCATATACAAAAAGGTAATTACAGGGTTCTCAAGTCTTACATATGCACTCAACCATGATGGAAAATAACGCCTCATTTCTTGTTCTAGTTCTTCTTCTGTTATGTGTGGCCTACCCGACCTCACATCATCATTAAATATGCTGAAAACAACATCGTTCAATTAATGTAATAGTATAATAATTAACACTATTAAAATAATATAGACGTATTAATTACTTACCCCTCTAGTTTCTCTACTTTCTCCTCGTCGCAGTTGAGTAATACATACACCTGAGCAGCCCTTAGCTCATCATCGTTCAGATATCTCTTTTTCATCTTACCCGATGGCTTTCCTGGAGCATTGAATACCTTCAGTATTGTATCATTACTTTCATGATCTCCCTCGTCGTTTCTGGAAGCTCTCGTTCTATTAGTTGCAACATGAGGCTTGAAATACATCGAACAAAAGTTTGTAATCTCCTCGAGAACATAGGCTTCACAAATAGAACCCTCGACCCGTGCCTTATTTTTCACCTTTCTTTTTAGGTGATTCAAATGTTGCTCGAACGGGTACATCCATTGATATTCGACGGGTCCACCAATACGTGCCTCATAGGATAGATGAATCGGCAAATGCTCCATAGAGTCAAAGAATCCAGGAGGAAACACCCTCTCTAGCTTGCATAGTGTTACCGCAATGTCCTTCTCTTGCTTTTCTAGACGATCAACGAGCAATTTCTTAGAACAAAGATCCCTGAAGAATATGCTAAGCTCCGTCAATGGATCCCAAACTGCCTGCGGTAAGAATTCCCGAAATGCAATCGGAATTAACCTCTCCATGAATACGTGACAATCGTGGCTCTTCATACCCGTCAATTTGTTTTTCTTCGGATCGACACATCTTCTCAGATTTGACACATATCCGTCTGAAAATTTTAGGCCCTGGATCCACCGACAAAGTCTCACTTTATCCTCCTTGTCCAGCGAGAAAATTGACTTCGGAAGGAACTGTTTTCCATTCTGCTGTATCAAATGCAACGCAGGGCGTTTGCATATTTCTTTTAAGTCCAACCTGGCCTTGGGATTGTCTTTCATTTTTCCCTTTACGTCCATCACAGTATTAATTATGTTATCAAACACATTCTTCTCAATATGCATGACATCAAGATTATGTCTGATCAGATTGGTACTCCAGTATGGCAGATCCCAGAATATGCTCTTCTTTGTCCAGTTATGAACTCTACCAAATCCATCGCACTTGTACCCAGTTGTAGGATCTTCGATAGCACTTGGAAAATCTTTAACCTCCTCCCATATCGTGTCCCTGCACCACCTTGGCGGTGGATCACCCTTCTCTACAATGCCGGCACGTAAAGCATTCCTGTTCCTTCTGAACGGATGATCTTTTGGCAGAAATTGCCGATGACAATCAAAGAAGCACGGCTTTCTGCCGTGTTTCAAGCGGAAAGCCTTACTACGGTCCATGCAATACGGACATGAGAGACGGCCATGAGTGCTCCATCCAGATAACATTCCATAGGCCGGAAAGTCGTTGATGGTCCACATAAGGGTTGCCTTCATCTGAAAATTCTGCTTCCTGGAAACATCGTACGTGTTAGCGCCTACTTCCCATAACTGATTCAACTCATCTATCAAAGGCTGTAAGTACACGTCAATGTTCCTCTTGGGATTGTTCGGACCAGGAATTATAACAGTTAGAAACATGTACTGAGTCTTCATGCACATCGAAGACGGTAGGTTATACGGAGTAACAATCACAGGCCAGCACGAATACTGGGATCCCGAAAGACCAAAAGGAGTAAAACCGTCAAAAGATAGTCCCAACCTGACATTTCGCAGATCTGAAGCAAAATCTGGATACACTCGATCAAAGTGCTTCCACGCTTCTCCATCGGATGGGTGATCCAACACTCCTTCAATCTGTTCTCGCATGTGCCAACTCATATTTTCGGCCGTCTCTTTCACCATAAATAATCTTTACAACCGCGACGTTAAAGGCAAGTAGTGCATTGAATCGGTCGGTCTTCTTGCACCGGTAGACATTCCTGTACTAGTTGTCTTATAGTGATCAGCACCACAAAATCTGCACACATCTGCGTCCTTGTCGTCTTTGTAGTACAGCATGCACCCATTGCGACAGGAATCGATTTTCTCGTATCCCATCCAGAGCGATCTCACCATCCTCTTAGACCGGTAGAAGTCTTTAGGCAACTTAGCACCCGCCGGCAAGATCTCTATAATCAACTCCAACACTCGGTTGTAGCATTCTTGCGACATGTTAAAATCTGACTTAATGCTCAACAGTCTTGTAACCACCTCCAACGGTGAATGATCCTCACAACCAGGATACAATGGAGTCCTTGTATTCTCTAACAACTCCATGAACTGTGCAGCATCGGCGTTCGGTGCCTCCTCAGGTGCATCATGAACGAAACTAGGCCCCGCAGCATCGAAAACTATGTTCACGCACCCGTCGTCGTATGCATGATTATCTAAAACAAAATTAGGTCCCGCATGCATATACGGCTCAACATAAGGCTCCGGCTCTGATGCTAAAGACACAAGTTCTCCATGTGCGGTCCACTGATAGTAATTAGACGTGAAACCCCTTGAGTACAAATGATATGTCACTTCCACTTCTGGATAATATTTCACGTTATGACATTTCACACACGGACACTTAATTTTGGTGCCGTCTATGTACTGAGGGAACGCCTTAGCAAACTGCAGGAACTGCTCTACTCCCGCTATGTATTCATCCCGCACACCACACATATTATCAGCACGACGATTGTGCATCCATGAACGATTTCGTAAGTAGTAATTCATATCCATTTGGAAATAATTCTGCAAAGATGGACACACATTATCCAACAGGCACAAATTCGTATATTATGTCTTATTATGGGACACACATTAGTAGCGGACAGTTGCTAATAACAATGATATGCAATCTAGGTCAAACTAGGTTGTACTAAGTCAAACAAGGTCAAGCTAAGTCAAACAAAGTCAAACAAAGTCAAACAAGGTCAAACTAGGTCAAACTAGGTCAAACTAGGTTGTACTAAGGTCAAATAGTCAACCTTGGTCAAACAAGGTCAAATCTAAGTCAAATATCCTATTTCTAGTCATGACCTACCAAGTAATGAGCAATAGTGAGTTAACAAAGCAAACTGAAACTAAAACTAGTATCTGGGTGTCATTTAAATAACTAAAACTAGTATCTGGGTGTCATTTAACAAACATGAAGACAACAAAGTCAAACAAGGTCAAGCTAAGTCAAACAAAGTCAAACAAGGTCAAACTAGGTCAAGGGTTGACCTATAGTTGACTTTGTCAACTCTTAGTCCAATCTAGGTTAGATGTTTACTCTACTTTGACTTTCAGTTAAAATAGTCAACCTTGGGGGTGACTACTATTTCATATAATTTTAAAGTATCGGCTGATACCGATCCGATACGGCCGATACCGATACGGTTTGGCATGTTCCAATCCGATACCGACCGATATCAAATATTGACCGATACCGACATTGGGGGTCTTTGTTCCGATCAATTCAAGTACCAATAATGACCAAAGTCAACTCAAGCTATCTCATACACACAAGTAATATCTATATAGATATATATATAATATATATATAGGCATATATATACTATATGCCTATATTACAAGACAAGGCAACTTTCATGCCTTCATATATTTAGACACTCTAACATAGGCTATATGCCTATATCACATATGAGTTACATGATATAGTTATGTATATATGTATACAATACCATCTAGGCTATGTGTACGTGTCCAACATAATGTCGATGTGCAAGGGTGGAATAAACTAAAAAGGTAATCCTTCAACCAAACAATACCTAATCTATATGTCAGTCATGGGACTGAACAACTGAATACAAGACAAATAATAGTACTGGAACTAAATAAATGCCTGGACTGATATGAAGAGATAATATGGACTGCAATATATATATATATATATATATATATATATAATATGAGGAAACAATGCACAAACTGTTCTCAGATTGACACGTATATATATGTGTGTGTGTCATGTGTGTGGTGTGCTAACAGTGTGTGTGTACAATAGGGTATGTGTATATAGGGTAAAGTGTGCCATGTGTGTGTATATAACATGGGCTAGGTGTCTCAATGTGTGTGTGTACATAGGAATCAATAGTGTGAGTGAATTAGCTATTCTCGGTTTTGAGTGTAATGTGAGTGAGCTATAAGAGAAATAGTATACACAAACAGTGTATCAATCTCAGGAAAATCAGTAGATAGCAGTAGTGTGTGTTTATATTCTCAGGTTACACTTATGTGTGTGTAGATAGGTGTAAACAGTGTATAATATTTTGAGAAAATTCAGTGTAATGTGTGTGTGCCAATATGTGAAAATAGTGTATTAAAACTGTTCTCAGTTTTGACAGTCAATGGCATACGAAAACCCAAGAATCCCCAATCAATGTGAACCCTAACATGCACATTAATTCTCAGAGAAGATATGGGATTAATCATAATGGTTTAATCATTCAAAATCAGTTTTAACCAATGTTAATCTCAGAAAATTAATATATAGTGAACTACGTATCAGAAAATTGGGGATAAACCAAATTCGAAATCCAAATTCAATTAATAGCAAAATCTAATGGTTGGTAATGATATGTGTATGTGTCATAGAGTCACACGTGTCGAGTGTCCACCAAAACAGGACACAATCGTGTCCAAATTATTTTTTAACACACACGAACACAAATGACACAGTGCAGTCTCGTGCACGTGTCCACGCGTGTGTGTCCGTGTCTGTGTGTGTGTCCGTATCTGTGTGTGTGTGCGTGTGTGTCCGTATCCGTGTGTGTCCGTGTACGTGTGTGTGTGTCCGTGGGAGAGGAGGAGGAGGAAGGAGAGGAGTTAGGTTAGGGTTTACCTGAGGAAGAGGAGGAGGAGGTCGGATTAGGGGAGGAGGAGCTCGAGGAGGAGGATCTCGAGGAGGAGGAGCTCGCCGGAGGGGGAGGGAGTCGCCGGGGGGGAGGTGGTTGCCGGGGGGGGCACTGACAGAGGGGAAGGGAGTCGCCGGGGGGGTGGGGAGGGGGGAAAAATGAAATTTTCGGGTTTTCGAGTGAGAATGAGGGGGAAAGAAGGCAGCTGCGTGCCCTAAGTAAAATAACTTAGCGACGTCACGTTTTGACGTCGCTAAACGTCGCCAACTTGGCGACATGTACATAAAATATGTCGCTGAACGTCGCTTTTTGGCGACGTAGTACCCTTCTGTCGCAGAACGTCGCTAGACAGCGACGTTTTACGACGTGTTTAAAACGACGTCGCTACTGGCGACGCCATTTATTGCCGTCGCTACAGTACGTCGCTATTTGATGATATTTTAGTAGTGAGAGACTAGCTAGTCGTCTTATTGAATTGAATGAATGAGACACATTCATATTAACTATAAACTATTGCAATCGATTGGCCGATCCCAAATATTGGCATACAGACACATACAGGATTCAATTTATTTATTTATTTTACAAAAGCAGGATGTGTACTTTATGGTCAAGGCATGATTATCCCGTGGTTAGTTTTGATTGCTGCATTATGCTATGTAAAACCTACAACATAACCACACGGGTGTCGTTGTGGAGTTGGGCATATCGTACTTTATACGGAAGTACTCATTCTGAATGACCATGATCCATGGCATGGGATTTCACTTAACATAGAGGCTACTAAGTTAAATAAAATAATAATTGCATGGAGAGAATGGATTCCCGAGTTCTTACATGGCAGCCCTCTTTGGGACTATTAGTGCCCGACAGGCCGGTTGGTTCCTACAGATACTACAAATCTGCCACACGGGCAGGGAGCGGTATCTGCTTATATTATTTATTGTATATTGATGACTGGCATCCCGCTGGGACTCGTCTAATTCATGATTGGCGTAATTGATTGATTGGGTAGACTAGCCTTGCTTGCACATAGTAAGAACTGAAGTATCCATATTGCATAATCCCAAGGTAACTTGGGACTTACAGTAGCAAGCCGTAGTAGCTGAATGACCGTTTAAATTGATTTGTTTGTGTACTGTACCTACTCTGTTGACTAACTAAGACGATCGGGATGTCAGGACATGACGGGCCAACTTATGTCCTTGTTTGGTTGGAAAATTGATTCGAAGTGTCGTGATGTTATGTGAATCCCAGTAGCTAACAGAGATCTATTTATCATATCTTTCTAATTACTGGTTTTAATTCCTCATATCGTGCTTCCTTGCGGTACTTGCTATTAGAGGTCTAACCTCTATAGTTTTGCATGGCCAGATTTAGAGCCGGTTCCTGAGGACTCAGCTTACTTCCACCTCCAAGATAGTCAATACTAGAGGAATGATCGCATGAAGACTCGAGTGGGTTCCTTACTTTCCCGCTCGTTTTGTTACTTACTTTATACTTTGCCGTTGGCACCGATATGTTAGTCGGATTGTCTTGTACTTACTTTTATATAATTGTAACTAAGTCAGGCTGTAGCTGATAAACGATTGTATATACTTTGCTACATCTTATGGCTATGTTTTGTAAAGTCAGATATCAAGAACATTTTAACTGAGCGTTTGGGACGCCTTACTGCTTTATCTTACATGTTCTCTATTTCTGTTTCTTGTTTGAATGATTGAGACAATAGATGTGAAGTGACCATAACGAGACTTTCATGTAGTATGCACCCCCTTATCTTTTAGACAGCATTGATCGTATTATACTGTATTCATCTACCCGTAATACGTAGCTGGCTGAGTCATTCCTCCGCTCTCCAGTATTCTGGTTCTGGAGCGTGACAAGGTTTTAGTGGTGGCCCATGCAGGTCTAGATTTCAGACTTGTAGGGTGTTTTAATAGGATGTCTCAATCACACATGTTCTCCCTTGATCTCATGATTCGTTGTTCTCGATTCTAGCTTGACATTCCGGAATCCTTTGACTTTATTGATCCTTCATGTCCGGTCGTTTGATTGTTTTCTTGTCCCTTTCCTTAGGGGCACCTCGTCCACATCTGTCAGAACTGGACAGCAATAACAAAGGCAACATGGGCAACATAACCATGTTGATCAGCATCAAGGGCCAGTACTACCTCAAGAGACTATCCAGGAAGAAGTGATAGTGGAAGCAGCAGCGGGATCATGGTATCCGGAGGTTCCACCACCACCACCAACAGTTCCACCTAACCCCGTAGAAGTAGACACACCAGCCCTTCTGAAAATCATGAGAGGGATGATGGCTACTCAGCAACATCAGATGTTGGCCCAACAACGCATGCACGCTCAGTTGTAAGAGCAGAATGTGTTACTCAACCAAGGGTTACAGACGGCTTTGGAAAGAGAGACGAGGATAGATTCAGGAGCATCAACTAGATTTTGCAAGTACAACCCCCGCCATTTCGAGGGCACGAAAGATGCCATCTCAGCAGATACATGGCTTAAGGATATTGAGGCTATTTTGACAGCGACTAAGGTGCCGACAGAAGAACGTGTGGATCAAGTGAAGTTGTTACTTCAGGATCTCGCATGTGATTGGTGGGAATCAGAGGAAGTAGGCATCGGACGTCATATTGCTACTGCAAGATTCAAGATGAAGTACTATAGAGTTGTGGCGCAGTTTGAGCTACAACAGAAGTTTATCAGCCTCAAACAGGCTGGCAAGACGGTAGATGCTTATGCAGCGGAGTTCTGCAGATTGAGTAGGTTCGCCCCAGAGATGGTAGCAACTGAGAGCCAGAGGGCTATGAGGTTCCAGCAAGGGTTTCATTTTGAGCTCTTGCAATTGATAGAAGGGCACAATTATCAGACTTTCGATGAAGTGTTAACGGCGACCCGGAGGCATGAGATCACCATTCAGAGGATCACGACAAGGACTGGGGGTCAGAAGAGACCCCACATTCAGATTGAAGGAGGTGGGGGAGCAGCGCCCCGAGCAACAACACCGTCCCTTGGCATTCGCATTCACGATGTGGCAATACGAGGGCCAGCACCAACAAGACAACAGCAGCAGCAACAGCTAAATAGGAAGAACTAGCAACCTCCAGCGGGCTGTACTTATTGTGGGAAGGTAGGGCACACTAGAGATGTATGTCGGACATTAAACGGGCAGTATTTGATATATGGAAGTCCAGATCATCGGGTTACCACCTATCCTATGAATTCGAGGTCAGGAGGACCAGTGTAACAATTTCTTGCTCTGCCAGCACCAGGGCCAGGACAGTATCGAGGACCAGCGGTAGCAGTAAAGTCGTTGGCACAGCGCCCGTTCATGTCACAGGCTCAGATGTTTCGACAGCAGGGACCGCCGATGCAGCAACAACACAGACCACCCCAACATCACCAAGGCAGGGGCCAGCAGCAGCACTAGGCTAGGCCGCAGCATGGGAACCAACAAGGAGGTCGAGGGCAGGCATTCACTCTGTCCTTGGAAGAGGCATTGGCATCGGGAGATGTTATGGCAGGTAACATTCTCGTCGCCTCATATCCCGCAGTAGCATTGTTTGATTCGGGAGCATCACACTCGTTTATATCTGCACAATTTGTGACACAGCTAGGAATGGAGTTCGAGGCATTGCCAGGGGGTTGAATATACTCACTCGTAATGGGCTCGTAGGAGTTAGTAGGATTATTCTAGCGTGTAGCGTTGTAGTTTACGGACATTCTTTACCCGCCAGGTTGATAAAATTTCCTGTTGAAAATTTTGACGTTATCTTAGGCATGGACATGAAGCGGTTCACCTTAGTCAGATCAGTGGCAACTCAGTAAGAAGAAGGAATAGTAGCGATAATTGAAGAAGTTCAAGTTCCGAAGGTAGTTGAAGAGTTTCTAGACATATTCCCTAAAGAACTTCTAGGTCTACCACCGGTAAGAGATATTGAGTTCAGTATAGAATTGGCACCTGGATCTAAACCGATATCAGATCGAGTTTACAGAATGGCGGATTCAGAACAAGCCAAGGTATATCAGCACATAGAAGAACTGAAGGAGAAAAGGTTCATTCAAGCCAGCGTATCACCAGTAGTACTTGTGGGAAAGAAGGATGGGTCATCTAGATTGTGCATCGATTACAGGAAGCTTAACGCGGCAACAGTAAAGAACAAGTACCCACTACCAAGGATCGACGACTAGTTTGATCAGTTGAGCAGAGCTAGAGTTTTCTCCAAGATAGATCTTCATTCAGGGTATCATCAAGTGAGGGTTCGAAAGAAGGATATTTCCAAGACAGCGTTCAGGTCAAAGTATGGGCATTATGAATTCTTGGTAATGCCGTTTGGTTTGACCAATGCTCCAGCAATATTTATGGATTTGATGAACCGCATCTTTATGCCATGCTTAGATCAGTTTGTCGTTGTATTTCTCGACGATATTCTCGTATACTCTGCCAGTGAGGAGGAGCATGAAGACCACCTCAGGAAAGTGTTACAGGTTCTGAGAGAGAACCAGTTGTATGCCAAGCTCAGCAAATATGAGTTCTGGATGGATCATATTTCATTTTTGGGACACATCATATCAGGAACTGGAGTAACAGTGGATCCCAAGAAGGTAGAAGCAGTAGAAAGTTGGCCAGTACCCAAGACCGTAGCAGATGTACAAAGTTTCTTAAGATTGGTAGGATATTACAGAAGGTTCGTATCAGACTTTGCAAGGCTTTCAGCACACATGACCCGCTTGACACGGAAGGATGTGCCATTTGTCTGGTCGACAGAATGCCAGGCATCATTTAAGACTTTGAAGCAGAAATTGATATCAGCGCCTATTCTTATATTACCGATTGGACCCAGAGGTTTTACTATATATTGTGATGTATCTGGTAAAGGACTTGGATGTGTCCTCATGCAACATGGGAAGGTGATAGCGTATGCATCTAGGCAACTTCGAGACCACGAGAAGAATTATCCAACTCATGTCTTAGAGTTGGCGGCAGTAGTATTTGCTTTGAAGCTATGGAGGTATTACTTGTACGGAGATCGAGTTGACATGTACACAGACCACAAAAGTCTAAAGTACATCTTTACTCAGAAGGAACTGAACATGAGACAGAGAAGATGGTTGGAGTTGATCAAGGATTACGACGTGGAGCTTCAGTATCATCCAGGTATGGCTAATATGGTAGCAGACACTCTTAGCAGGAGAGGCGACGCATTTATGTTGACAACACAGAAACATATCTTACAAGACCTTCAGGAGATGGGCATCAAAGTTGTACTTCCTAGTGATATAGGAATTCTGGTGAGTCTACAAGTTCAATCCGACTTAGTAGAAAGGATCAAGTCAGCTCAGGCACAGGACCCAAGAATTCAGAAGCTTAGGACAGAATGTGAGTCAGGACTCAGGAAGGAGATGAGAATTCATGTAGATGGTACACTTAGGTTTGGATCACGTCTATGTGTGCCTAGTGGAGATATCAGACAGGAGGTTATGGCAGAAGCTCATAGTTCTCAGTATTCTATACACCCTGGAGGGACCAAGATGTACCAAGATATCAAGCAGCACTTTTAGTGAAACGAGATAAAGAGGGAGATAGCTAGATTCGTTTCCCGTTGCTTGACATGTCAGCAAGTGAAAGCAGAATAACAGAGGCCAGCTGGATTATTACAACCGCTTCCTATTCTAGAGTGGAAGTGGGAACACATCACAATGGACTTTGTGACCGGTTTACCGAGATCGCCAAGTTGTAAAGATGCTATTTGGGTGATAGTAGATCGGCTTACAAAGGTGGCATATTTTCTTTCTTTCAGAGTAGGGCAATCTACAGAAAAGTTGGCAGAGTTGTATATGCAACAGACAGTCAGGCAGCATGGAGTCCCTGTCAGTATTGTGTCAGATAGAGATACCCGCTTTACATCACATTTTTGGAAGAGTCTACATCATAGTCTGGGTACCAATTTATGATTTAGTACAGCTTACCATCCACAGACAGACGAGCAATCAGAAAGAACAATCCAGACTGTAGAAGATATGTTGCGAGCTTGCACCCTAGAATTTGAAGGATCTTGGGAGAGCTACCTGCACTTAGTCGAGTTCTCGTACAATAACAGTTATCAAGCCAGTATCCAGATGGCGCCATTTGAAGCACTATATAGTAAGAAGTGTAGGTCGCCACTAGCATGGGATGATATCGGAGAGAGAAAGATGCTAGGCCCAGAAATGATTGTTCAGACAGTTGAAGTGGTTAAGGGAATTAGAGAGCGACTTCGAGTTGTACAGGATCGACATCGTCATTGGGCGGACCAGCATCGTAGGCCGCTAGAGTTTTCTGTCGGAGACCACGTTGCGGATCTCACCTACTCGTAGAGTCATTAGATTTGGCGTTTACGGGAAGTTGAGTCTGTGGTACATAGGCCTATTTGTTATCCTTGATAGGATAGGCGATGTTGCTTATCGTTTATCCCTTCCACCTTTGTTACGAGAGGTGCATGGCGTGTTCCATGTATCTCAGTTACGTAGGTATGTATCGGACCCAAGCCATATCCTTGATCATTCTGAGCTGGTTCTTGGTACCAACCTGTCTTACGAAGAACAGCCTGTGTCCATTTTGGACCGAAGAGAGAAGATACTCAATAACTGAACAATTAGCCTTGTCCGGGTTGCTTGGGGTCATCACTCTTTAGGGAAGTCAACATGGGAACGTGAGGATGATATCCGATCACGGTATCCGCACCTGTTTGACTCCCAAAGTATATTTCTTTCCGTATACCTTGATTGACTTAACTCCTCATGCTTGTCACCCTATGGATAGGCCTACTTGATATTGTAAATTGTTAAATATAGATATGTTATTTGCTATTTGATATTGCAAAATGATTGCTTGCTCAAATTGCTTGTACTTAGATTAGTTTAGCTTTGATGCTCCTATCCTGCTTGGATTTGAAATTCCGAGGACAGAATTTTTCTAAGGAGGGTAGAGATGTCACTTTCCGTTTCTAGAATACGTATTTTAAATACGTGTACTGCTTGAATGTATTTATTTAAATTTTATCATGTATTGTTCGGTATTTAAATTCTTTTAATTTTATGCTAATTATTTTCTACATTTTACTTTCTGCTTTTTTACTTTGCTTTTGGGTTCGGCCTGAGTTGGTATATTTTTCGGTCTTGGGTGGTTCAACAATTCCCCACCTTCCCCCTCTTCATTTAAAGCCCCAAACCCTTTTCTCTCTTTATTACTTCTCATTTTCATTAACTCTTCTTCTTTATCCTCCATAACTCTCCCCACCTACCCAGCCGCATAGGCAAGTGCCAACTTGCTTCATGATGGAACCCCAGTATTATTGTTCCAATATCTTCCTTACTTGATCTTAAGTCTCTTTAGTACTTAGCATTTTCAATTTCTATGGCTCATTTTGTGTAGATCTAAGTTGGTTGTATTTTGAATTTATTAGGTTTTGATCTAGCTAACCTTGTTATTTTCAAGTTTTAACGGTTCCATGTTGTAGAGGATTTCGTCCTACCCCATTTTGACATAGGAAAGTCCAGATTTGGGCTTGGAATGAAGGATTTAGAGAGCTTGGAAGCAATGGCTTCCCTGGTTCTGTTCTCGAAATTGGAGAAGAAGAACAGTGCTGAGCCGCATGGCTTGCACGACCCAGCCGTATGTACTTCTTGGTCGCATGGCAGTACTTGACCTCATGGAATTTCATGCGGCAAGTCTTCCAGCCGCATGAGACTTTTCCTTCGAGCCGCATAGGGCTTGGTAATCCTAGCCGCATAGACCTTGGCGACTTCTCAGCCGCATGGCATCCTGAGCCGCATAAGGATCAGCTTTCTGGCCGTATAAGCCTTAACAGGTCCCAGTCGTATGAGAATTTCTACCCGAGCCGCATAGGGACCAGATCCTCCTATCCGCATAGACTCGATTTCTTGAACCGTATAGACTGGATTTCCTGGTCGCATGAGATCCGATTGCTCAGCCGCATGGGACTCGTTTTAATTCCAGCCGCATAGACTTGTTATTTCTCAGCCGCATATAGGCTTATCATTTCCGGCCGTATGTAAATTATCATTGAGCCGCATAGGCTTGTCTTTTCGAGCCGCATGTGATTTGTTATTTCCTAGCCGCATGGCCGAGCTCCAAATCCCAGCCTCATGAGTTCGAGACCCGAACCGCATAAGGTCCCGATCTCCAGCAGCATAGACTTGTTATTTCTTATCCTATATGCATGTTACCCCAGCCGCATGGACTTAGTTTTCTTAGCGCATATACACGTTTTACTCAGCCGCATGAACTCTAGCCCATAATGCCTTTTTGGCTGATTCTTGTCCCGAATTGGCATTGATTGACATTGATTGTGACATTGACTAATAATTGATCATGCGTTCCTGGTTGGAACTAAGAGACTGGCTAGTCGTCTTATTGAATTGAATGAATGAGATACGTTCATATTAACTATCAACTATTGCAATCGATTGGCCGATCCCGAATATTGGCATACAGGCACATGCAGGCTTCAATTTATTTATTTTATAAAAGCAGTATGTTTACTTTATGGTCAAGGCATGATTATGCTGTGGTTAGTTTTGATTGTTGTATTACGCTATGTAAAACCTACAACATAACCACACATGTATCGTTGTGGAGTTGGACATATCGTACTTTGTACGAAAGTACTTATTCTGAATGGCCATGATCCACGATATTGGATTTTACTTAACATAGAGGCTACTAAGTTAAATAAAATAATGATAGCATGGAGAGAATGGATTCCCGAGTTCTTACATGGCAGCCCTTTTTGGGACTATTAGTGCCCGACAGGCCGGCTGGTTCCCACAGATACTACAAATTTGCCACACAGACAGGGAGCGGTATCTGTTTATATTATTTATTGTAATATTGATGACGGGCGTCCCGTAGGGACTCGTCTAATTTATGATTGGCACAATAAATTGATTGGGTAGACTAGCCTTGCTTGCACATAGTAAGAACTGAGGAATCCTTATTGTATAATCTCAAGGTAACTTGGGACTTACAGTAGCAAGCCGTAGTAGTTGAATGGCCGTTTAAATTGATTTGTTTGTGTACTGTACCTACTCTGTTGACTAACTAAGACGATCGGAATGTCAGGATATGACGGGCCAACTTCTGTCCTTGTTTGGTTGGGAAGTTGATTCGAAGTGTCATGATGTTATGTGAATCCTAGTAGCTAGCAGAGATATCATATCCATCTTATTACTGGTTCTAATTCCTCATATCGTGCTTCCTTACGGTACTTGCTATTAGAGGTCTAACCTCTCTGGTTTTGCATGGCCAGATTTAGAGCCGGTTCCCGAGGACTCAGCTTACTTCCACCTCCAAGATGGTCAATACTAGAGGAATGATCATAGGAGGACTCGAGTGGGTTTCTTACTTTTTTGCTCGTTTTGTTACTTACTTTATACTTTGCCGTTTGGCACCGACATGTTAGTCGGATTATCTTGTACTTACTTTTACATAATTGTAACTAACTCAGGCTGAAGCTGATAAACAATTGTGTATACTTTGCTACATCTTCTGGCTATGTTTTGTAAAGCCAGATATCAAGAATATTTTGACTGAGCGTTTGGGACGCCTAACTGCTTTATCTTACATGTTCTCTATTATGTTTCTTGTTTGAATGATTGAGATAATAGATGTGAAGTGACCATAGCGAGACTTCCATGTAGTATGCACCCCTCGTCTTTTATACAGCATTGATCGTATTATACGGTATTCATCTACCCGTAATACGTAGTTGGCTGAGTCATTCCCCCGCTCTCCAGTATTCTGGCTCTGGGGCGTGATAATTAGACTCCACCACTTCGTCGAAGATTTCGTCGTAGAGTTTTGACGACTCCTACACTGGGTGAGCTGCTAGGAAATCAGCTAATGCTTGGCCTTTTACTGCCTTCTAAGGAACGAAGATCATATTGTACGGAGTCAACATCATGGCCCATATAGCTAAACGGGAATTGAGAGAGCCCGGTTTAGTTATGAGTATTCTAAGAGGGTTGACTTTAGATATAATGTGGATAGTCTGCCCAGACACATAGTGGTACGTCTTCTGGATGGCAAATACTAATGCGAGGCATTCCTTCTCCACCAGTGTGTACCTGTGCTCGGCACCCACAATTGTGCGGCTGAGGTAGTAAATTGCCTGTTCATGACCGCCTTCGTTCTTCTGAGCTAAGTGGGCACCAAAAGAATGATCTATAGTACGGACTTATAGTAAGAAGGGCTTCTCCATTATTGGAGCAACCAATACTGGAGGGCTTGTATGATATGCCTTGATGTCATCGAATACGTGTTGACATTGTTCAGTCCAGACAAAAGATACGCCTTTCTTCATGAGCTGAGTGAATGGTTGACACCTTCCAAAGAGGTTCGAGATGAATCATCTGATATAGGCTAGCCTTCCTTGTAGTCCATGTAGCTCTTTGAGGTTTCTTGGAGGATGCATATCGAGAATAGCCTTCATTTTCTCTGGGTCCAGATGTATACCCTTTGAAGTAATGACGAAACCAAAGAACTTGCCGCTGGAGACTCCCAAAAAAGACTTGGTTGGATTCATCTTGAATTAGTGTGCACGCATTAGTTCAAACACCGTTCTCAAGTCTTAAAGGTGGTTGCCCTTGAGACGGCTTTTGACTGCAATATCGTCTACATAGCACTCCATAATTTTGCGCAAATGATCGCAAAAAATTGTGTTCATGGCTCGCTGGTATGTTGTCCCTGCATTCTTCAATCCGAAGGGCATCACCGTATAGCAGTATACCCCCAACGGTATTCAAAAAGATGTGTGCTTCTCGTCGTCGGGGAACATCTTGATCTGATTGTAGCCTGAAAACCCATCCATGAAGGACATCCGCTCGAAGCCGCAAGTATTGTCGATCATTACATTAGTGATCGATAGAGGAAACTCATCTTTCGGGCATGCAGAGTTCAAATCACGGTAATCGATACAGACTCGAACTTTACCATTCATTTTTATGACCGAAAACGATGTTGGCAACCCAGTCTGGGTGTTGTTCCTCGCGAATGAATCCACTGGCAATGAGCTTCTTAACTTCATTCTTGTTGGCTTCCATGACGTCTGGTCGGAATCATCGTTGTTGTTGCTTCACTGGCTTAGCTTTAGAGAAGATGTTCAGGCGATGCATGGCGACTTTAGGGTCCAAGTCTGGCATGTCTTCATAGCTCCATACGAAGACGTCGATGTATTCTCTTATAAGCTGTATAAGAGATTGGCGTTCATCGCCAGATAGGCTTTTGCTGATAAAGATAGGTTTGAAGGATGCTTCATCTCCTAGATTGACTTGGATGACCTCCTCTTCGGTAGGTGGTTCCCGTTGTTCGAAGCGCAGCTCCCACCTGGTGTCCATCTTTCGAGCCCATTGTTCGAGTTCGATTGATTGGACATCGTCTGTAATTTGATCGGCAAAAACTATGTTGATGGACAGAGTTGCTTTGAACATGTCACCGATGCTGGAGTCTGAGTCCCAGAGGGAGGAATCAGAAGAATGAGAACAACGATCTGCTTCATTATCTGATCTTTCGGGAGTTATTGGAGGAGAGACATAGCCCAAACCAACACCGCTTCGTTGATATTAGTTCTCAGGTTTGCCGAGAGGAGCAAAGTGTCGTATTGGCAACCGTCGTCCTCGGCTATAATTTAGCCCTTTGTTGATTTTGATGTCATATCCTATGTTTGGATTATGTTCTTGTCCTGTCAACTATACCGGAAAAGTTGCATTTTCCCGGAGTCATAGTCAGCTTCTGTATAGTGCTTGGGAGAAGTAGAGTCTGGAACGAACTTTCTCTCGCCAATTATACGACCAAAGATGATTATCTCTTCATCTTTCTTTCTGGCTGGAACGATGAAGTAGAGGATATCTTCAGGGTAAACTTTTTCCCACAGATGAGGTATTGTGACCGACATGCAGAGGTGTGGTCCTATGCCGTTCTCTAGAGCGTATATCGTATCTACGTAGTGGTTTATAGACTGATAGACATCGGAGTAATTCAAACATAAACCTTTACTAAGGAAATACGCAAGTTCTTCTTCAGGGATAACATCATCCACCGAAGGTACATTATTATGAGTATTGATATACTCATTGAGAGGATCATTATCTGGAAGAGGAGCCACAGTCTTGGCCGAGTTCACCACGTAGGGTAACTCTTCAAGATTGGGAGGACGGGCATCAGTAGGTTCCTCCCGGGGTGTCTTGTTGAGAGTGATCGTCAGTGGCTTGACCTTGTTAGGGTTCTTCTTTTTCACCCAGATTGTGAGAGGCTTCGGAGTGCTTTTCGGAGTAGTATGTCCTTTGACTCGGATAATCAGGGGACCATCGTTGGAGGATGGACTTGCTTCAGCTTCATTATCAGCTTTATTGCTGTCATCCTTGGGGGATTGAGAGTGGTAAAGTACCGAATCTCCATAATAAGCTTCGATGACCTTAAAAGGATCAACATCAGTAAACTCTGTCTTCACAACACCGTCACTGTTGATATACTTGAAGTACTAGTGGAGTGTGGAAGGAATGATCATGTTCTCGTGTATCCATGGACGTCCCAACAAGATGTTGTAGGATACATTGGCATCGATCACATAGCAGGAAACTTTCGTTCGGAGATCACCGATCTGACATTTGAGACGGATCTTGCCTATTAGATGGATTCGACCAGCATTGAAAGCCATGATAGTTGTGTTATTGGAGATAGCTTGTGCAGAGGGATTCCCAGAATTTGAAGCAAATTTCTAGGAATAATGCTGAGGGAGGATCCTGGATCGATATGCATGCGGTCCACCTTGATCGCTCCGATATATCCTGTATAGTACAGGGGTCTATTATGATGATTATTCTTGAGTAGCATGTCGTCCTGTGAGAAGATGATGTTGGACACCACTTCCATAGTACTGTGGCAGTAGGGACAGGCGACAGGATCTTCAGCGGGGGCTTTGACTTCAGCGAAGTAAGAGTCGGCGTGTAGTAATGCCTCACTTAAGGCCTTCTACATCTCTTTGGAGAGTCGCAATAGATCGAACAGAGACAACCTGGCAGGTGTATTGGCTAGCTGAGCCAGTATATCAAAGTTGTAGGGCCGATCCATGCCTTCGGGAGCTGGCACCTTTAAAGATTTTTCAAATCGCGTCTCCTTCTGCTTTGATCTGTCCGTGGTTTGAGGCCTGGACGGGCCGACTTCTGAGCTTGTGGAGGCAACAGGAGCTTGAGGAGGTACTATTTCTTCTTGTGCAGGATCGTATGTCTGAAGATAACTCTTCCCCGATCGTGTCTCGTCAGATAGAACCTCGTAGATGGGGGAGGACACCATATGGCATGGCTTGAATTTCTTGTCCTTTCTTGCTTTGGGAGGTGCTACCCCCTGTTACTTCTTGGACAAGGTCCGGATGGACCCACATGATCTCACCATGTTCAGTTGTGAGTGGGACCAAGGTCAAATTGCGAGCTGGTGGTAGGTTGACGTCTTCCATCATCGCCTTGGGGATCGGAACCACGCTGTCTACGACTTTTGTAGGAGAAAAGTTGCCAAACTGAAGAGAGATCATATTAGCAGATACGACCTTGTCTTCCGCTTCGAGGTTGATCACTTGACTGTCGATAAGCTGTTGTATCTTCTTCTTCAGGACAATGCAGTCCATGGTGGAATGGTATACGTACTGATGATAGAGACAGTACTTGGGATCATTGAGTTTACTCGCCTCTGCAGGACGTCGTAGTGGAGGCAATGTCAGCTTATTGCCCTTTGTCAACGTGTGGAAGATGGTGCTGACAACGTCTTCGTCGAAGGAGAAGGTCTCCTTGGGCTTGTCGGAGGCACCCTGAGAATTGGAAGCTCCTTTGGATGTGTCGACTTTCAGGACTTCTTTCCCTTTACTCCCACGAACAGGGATAGTTTGAGGATGCTTGCCCTTGTCTTTGGATTTGGGTATCTTCAACCCCAGTAGTTCAAAATTAGAAACGTCGTTTTCAGCCGCATCAGCGGCCCTAATGAAAGTGAGCCATGTATCATACTTATGCATATCCAGATAAAACTTCACTGTAGGAAGGAAGTTGTATCGACAAGTATCCATAAGTTCTGAGTCTGGTATGCCGAAGGGCATCTTCAGTACTAGCCGCCTGAAGCATTCGATGAAGGCGATGACCGACTCAGTCCTCCATTGCTTGGTCTCGATGAGGGTGGACATACTAACATGCATACCACTCTCGTAAAACCTGTGGAGGAACAACCTCTCCAAGTCTTTGAATGAATTGATACACCCGTTAGGCAGACTACAGAACCATTCGAAGGCTACCCCCTGCAAAACAACTTAGACAGGAATGGATCGTCTCTGGGCAAGTACAGAGTCTGCGTGTTGAAGTACGTCATATGTTGACGAAGAGAAGTCAATCCGTCAAATGAGTTCAGCGTCAGCGGCTTGTAGTTAGGAGGACAAGTAGCGTTCTCCCACTCAGAGGGGTACGGTTGATATATCCCATCTTCTGAAGCTCGTCTTTATGTGATATGGTGTCGAGGCGAGCGACCAAGCAATCAATTGCATCCTATTGGTTGAGTAGGGTTGGAAAACGGCTGCTAAACGGTTGTCAGGCTTGTTGGCGAAGGACACCCCCGACAATTGTAAGATTTGGAGGAGACGCAACGGAATGATACTCCTTTTGTAGTGAAGGAGGGTTGTTGCTGTGAGCCGGACTAGCATGGGCCGAGGCATTCTGTTGAGGTGGAGGAACAGCCCCAGCAGCTTGAACTGTCATGATACTAGTAAGCATATCAGTGATCTTGGCGAATGCTGTTTCGAGATCCTCTAGCCATTTGCTAGTCTGATCACTGGCTTCTTCAGGACTTTCTCTGTCTGCCATATATGTAGATAGCATACGATGATGAACAGAGGAAGCAGTGCAACTGGTGCAGATATACTGTCTGTCTTCGAGTAGGTAAGTCCTTCATCTTCAGGTAGAGGAGGTAGATAGTCGCCATCGGATTCGGAGGGATCATCGTCTTCTGGAAGGCTACCCCCAGTATGAGGGTCATCTGCTTCAGATTCAGAGGGAATGCTAACCCCGGCTTGGGAATCTTCATCGTCCATACGAAATTTTGCCTTTGATCGAGTGCCCATATAGACTCTTTCGGATGTGACAGCCTGTTGGCCATCTGTTGGTAGACTTCTCCTTCTTTTTCGTGCGAAGCTAAGAGAGAAAGTTGGGTTCGTAGTCCACCGTCTTTGATTGGGGCTTCCGTAAGGGGGACCCTACGAAGCCAGATTGGATAAAACATATAGTGGCTTCTCGTTGTCAAAGAAGTGCAGCCGTCGAAACACGGACTTTCTCTGAGACGCTTTTGTTGTTTTGGAGCAACAACAGTTGATAACAATACTGGTGCATAGAAGTACACTATGAATTGTTATGTTCTCCCTCGCTTTACGCTTATGATTTATCATGTTGCGCAAGTCAGCGGAAGGGAGTTTTGCCTTACAATCCATATTGCATGCATCGCCGAGCTTTGCATGCGGGTTCGTAAGGAGAGTAGGCGCATCCAGACTTAGTTCATGTGCTGGGGCAACCCCCACACCTAAGTTCTATGATGTCCTTGAAGACAGCCACGTGCTATACGCGTTGGGGCCTATCTTTTTGTTGTCAGCGCATAGGCCTTGGAGACTGACCTTGGGTGCATGCTCCTTGACAGCATGCCTGAGCTTCCTTGATGTGGGCGCATAGTATAGATCCAGAGAGCCTGGGCGCATAGCTTTGGGCGCATGGCTCTGGATGCCCAGCCTGTTGAAGACAAGTGTTCTGGTTGGGGCTATGCCCCCTTTGGGCGCATGGCCTTGGACGCATGCCTGGTGGAGCAGCGCTATTTTATTCCAGTTTGGCCTCTTTGTTTGTGAGCCTCGTCGGGTCCGGCCAGAGTGTCGTACACCCCGATTCTTGGCATCATAGTGTTTTCCTTTGCCAAATCTCGGGTGTTGAACACCCTGTGTTTGTGCAGGGAAGAAGTCACTGGGCTAGTAGAGCCCGGAACGGTGTGAGCCTTCTCCTTTTGGGGAACTTCTGTGGCAAAGTCCTCCAGCTGCATATCTGCTATGACACTAGTAGGATATGCACAGCAAGCCTTCGGAAGCCAAGTCTTGCGAGACTTGTTTGGCTTTGCTGATTTTGAGGGAGTAGAGCCGTCCCTCGAGAGCATCTCTTCGAATGCCTGCTGATCGAAATTTACGATCAACATCTTCTGAGTACTCTCCACTTTGTCGGTATCGGATTGCGTCACCACCTTCTCGTCAGAGGAAAAGGTAGTCCCCAGCAGAGTCGCTATTTTTGTGGACACAAAAAAAATGCTATCTTTTCTTTTATTGGCGCAAGGCACCACAAATCGAGTACGCCTGAGAGATCCTGCGTTGAGGATCCCCGAGTACAAAAAAGAATTCTGGGAATGGGATGATGGAGATCGAACGGCAGTTGCTACTTTACTCCGTTGGCACTCCGATTACAAAAGTGGGAAAAAACCTAAGAAAATTGCTTACTCTCGGCTCACTGGCAAGAAGTGCAGCAATTTGGCTCTTGAAAATGCTTTCCGTTCTCTTATTTTGAAGAGGGGTGAGGCCCCCCTTTTATAGTTGTTCTCGAGCTGGAATGATGTTATGCGCCCACAAGAAGAAATACGTTAGTTCTTATGTGGGCGTATAGTCCTGCTTTGGGCACATAGGGTGTAGGCGCATACGGGCTGCGAGATCGTGGGTTGGTCGTGGTGTTGATTGGCCGCATGCTTCGGTGCATGACTGCTCGTGGAGTCTGACGTTGCAATGTGCTTAGGTACACGTTTTGATCATGACTTTGACTGAGTCAGGCTTGGGCGCATAGCCATGTCTCAGTCTATGCCCCCTTTCGGAGGACTAGTCTTGGGCGCATGGGCTATACTGACTGGGCATATGGAGCTACACTGACTGGGCACATGGAGCTTATTGAGTGGGCGCATAGAGTTACACTGACTGGGCGCATGGAGCTACATTGACTGGGCACATGGAGCTTCATTGAGTGGGCAAATAGAGTTACACTGACCGAGTGCATGGAGCTTCACTTGTCTTGGACGCATGGAGCTATATTTGCTAAAAAAATTTCATGCTTCTACAAAGACCACCTGTGAACAGCGCAGGATCGACAGAAGCAGTGGGCATAATCGTCGTTGACCCTTGGAGTTCAAGGAAGGCGACCATGTTTTCTTGAAGATATCCCCCACAAGAGGCACAATTCGAGTCGGAGGATGTGGGAAGTTGAGTCCAAGATACATCGGCCCTTTTGATGTCATGGAAGTGTGGAGAGGTTGTCTACAGATTGGCATTGCCACCGTCGTTAGAGGGGTACACGACGTATTTCATGTGTCGCAGCTGAGGCGATATGTGGCTGAAACAGTCATGTGCTCTACCACTCTGAGATCACCGTTGGTCTGAGCTTGTCGTACTATGAGCAACCAGTAGGTATCCTTGATCGCCGAATGAAGGTGTTGTGGAATCAATTTATAACGTTGGTTCGCGTGGCATGGAAGCACCACTCGAGAGAGTCTACTTGGGAGCGCGAGGACGACATTCAGAATCGCTACCCGTATTTGTTCGAAAACTAAGGTACGACTTTCTTATGTTAGTCCCCTTTAAATTTCGTATTGCATTGTATACCCCCCCCCCCCCCCTGACGTTAGTTTAATTTCGAGGACGAAATTTCTTTAAGTTGGGTAGGATGTAATCCCCCTATATTTTGTATAAGTATTTAATTAATTAATTTTTAGAATTTTGGTATTTTTAG